>CAJHQP010004053.1:0-59504 GCA_905132765.1 Moricandia arvensis
TATATTTATGAGTAGGTAAACCCAATTTTAGCTGTTCAGTGAGGATCCAGGCTCTCTATGGAGCATCCATGCATTGGTGATCCAGAGGCTCTTATGGATATTGATACTCAGAAGGGAATCGACGGAAGATGGAGCTGAACGATGAACTTGTAAGTAAATTAAATGAGAGAGATGATATTGATACGTTTCTTCCAAATTCACCTTAAAATGGATCTTTGAATGTCTCGTTTTGGGATATGAAGTCTCTTAAGAAACAATTCTATTTACCATTGTTGGTTTCATGATTCCTGGATCTTCAGAGTTTTCACAGAGCCATAACGTATAATAATTGTGAACCCTAACGGTACGTAACTTGGATAACACGTAAACAAAAAGGGTTTGCGTTGTTACGCCATCTTCAGGAATGAATCAACCACCACACTTTTTCAAGACTGTCCTATAATAGTGACCCGTTTTGATACAGAGACATTCTAGAGATTCTGCTTAGCTAGCTCTATCACTCGTCTTTCCTTTCTTTAGCCACAATTTCTATTATTGATAATGTATCCTGCGGACCTAAAGCAAAATTCTTAAAACAAAAATGTGCCCTAAATATAGACAAAAGAAAGGAGAGCCGTTACTGATTACATCATTGGCTTATTAATAACACATCATTATAATTCCTAGAACACTCTCACGCCCTTCTATAAGCAGCCTAGGGCGTTTTCCATGGTTTCTGTTTTAGCCATGGCTAAAACTCCCTCCTTGGCCTGCTGTGTCTTCCTCTTATTCTTCTTCTTTTTATCTTCTTCCTTTGTCGCATACGCTATATCCGACACAGAAGCTGCCTTCCTCGTGAGGCGACAGCTCTTAACATTACCAGAAGACGGCGAAATCCCTAAGGACATCGAATACGAGCTTGATCTCAAGGCTACATTTGCCAACACAAGGCTTAAACGAGCTTACATAGCTCTCCAAGCTTGGAAAAAAGCAATATATTCGAACCCGTTTAACACCACAGGAAACTGGCATGGTCCTCATGTGTGTAACTACACCGGTGTGATCTGTGCACCGGCTCTTGATGATCCTAATGTCACGGTTGTAGCTGGTGTTGATCTCAATGGTGCGGATATCGCAGGGCATTTGCCTGTTGAGCTTGGTTTGATGACTGATGTTGCTATGTTCCATTTGAATTCTAACCGGTTTTGCGGTATCATCCCTAATAGCTTTTCGAAGCTGAAGCTGATGCATGAGTTTGATGTTAGTAATAACTGTTTTGTTGGACCTTTCCCTGGTGTTATCCTCACTTGGCCTGATGTTAAATATTTCGACGTTAGGTTTAATGATTTTGAAGGTCAAGTTCCTCCTGAGCTTTTCAAGAAAGAACTTGACGCTATTTTCTTGAACAACAATAGATTCACTTCGACGATTCCTGAATCTCTAGGAGATTCTACAGCCTCGGTTGTGACATTTGCTAACAATAAATTCACCGGGTGCATTCCCAAGAGTATCGGAAACATGAAGAGTCTCAACGAGATTGTGTTTATGGACAATGGTTTGGGTGGCTGTTTCCCATCTGAGATTGGAAAGTTATCGAATGTGACGGTTTTCGACGCGAGCAAGAACTCCTTTATTGGTCGGCTACCGACTAGTTTTGTCGGGTTAACGGGTGTCGAGGAGTTGGATATCTCTGGGAATAAACTTATTGGATTATTAGCGGACAGTATTTGCAAGTTGCCTAATTTGGTGAACTTTACTTACTCGTACAATTACTTCAATGGACAAGGTGGTTCGTGTGTTCCAGGTGGTGGTCGGAAGGAGATTGCTTTGGACGACACACGTAATTGCTTACCTGATAGACCTGAACAACGGTCTGCCCAAGAATGTTCGGTGGTGATCAACCGCCCGGTTGATTGTAGTAAGGACAAGTGTGCTGGTGGTGGATCCTCAACTCCATCGTTGGTTCCCACTATACCGGTTCAAAAGCCATCACCAGTTCCAACTCTGCCGGTTCCTAGCCGGCCGGTTTACAAACCACAGCCACCAAAGGAGTCACAACGACCGGATGATCCTTATAATCAGTCTCCAGTGAAGAACCGTCGCAGTCCTCCTCCACCAGCTCCAGTCAAACTCTCCATCTCTTCCTCTTCCATCCCCTCTTCTACCACCACCGGTTCACTCGCCACCACCTCCTGTTTACTCTCCACCGCCGCCAGTCCACTCGCCACCACCTCCTGTTTACTCTCCTCCACCACCACCCGTTTACTCGCCACCACCACCACCGCCAGTCTACTCTCCTCCACCACCAGTCTTTTCACCACCACCTCCAGTGTACTCTCCACCACCACCACCACCCGTATATTCCCCGCCGCCACCAGTGCACTCACCACCACCTCCAGTTAACTCACCACCACCACCACCAGTTCTCTCTCCGCCGCCACCGGCACCAGTTCACTCACCGCCGCCACCTGTCAACTCGCCACCACCACCGGCATTTACTCCTCCAGCTCATCCTTCTAAGTCCAGTTCACCACCGCAAACACCAATTCAACCTTCACCATCGCCCATGATCAACACCCCACCACTCCAATCACCACCACCAGCTCCGGTGGAGAAGAAACAGACGCCGGCTGCACAAGCGCCAGCTCCGGTGGAAAACATACATACACCAGCTGCACAAGCACCAGCTCCGGTAGAAAACATACCAACGCCGGCTGCACAAGCACCAGCTCCAAGTGATGAGTCCATCATACCACCCTTCATCGGCCACCAATACGCATCGCCACCACCTCCAATGTTCCCAGGCTACTAATATCAATCCAAGAGAGAAGAAAACCGACTGTATCGCCCTGGACTAATATTGTAAAACAAAAGAAGAGAAAATTCGAGGAAGAAGAAGAAGAAGAAGACAATGGAAGGGTACATTAATGTATGAGAAGCGATCATTTTTGTACAATACAACTTCTCATGGTCGATAAAGATTTATAATTGATTCTAATCAAAAAAGAATTGTATTCACTAACTTAAGTAGGTTTCAAACATTACAAGATGAATAGTTGTGTCTCTTGTTCTTGTGACTTATAAAAAGAGTATAGCTACCTTTTTTTTATGTTAGCATAAAGGTCACGACCCTTAACACATAAACAGAAGTTACATTTTACTAATTATTAAACTCAGTTATCTACTAACAAAGACAATATATCTTCTACTGAAAAGACTGACATTAGGTAGGAACAAGAAAACAATACCGGACTTTGAATGATAATCAGTATAAACCGAATATATGTGAGCTTGGTCCAATTTTTGTTACTTGAACAAACTATTAGGGACGAAGTATCATAGCCTGGTCTACGAAAAATGTTTTAAGGGCATGTTTATTAGAGATTTCTTATTAGAAGTTTTTAATTTTTTTAAGAAACGTTTTTTAACTTTTAACTAAGAAAATCTAAAAACCGTTTTTTAAATAAAAGATTTAAGAGAAATTGAAAAAAAAAAATCAAATTAAGTTAAAAAAAATCTCACTTTAAGAGATTGTGGATAAACATGGCCTAACTGGGTATAGGCATTAAGTAGATTGACAAACTATTAGACTGCAATAAGTAATAAGGATATCTTTCAACTTTTGACATGAGACTTTATCTCTAATACAAATCTCAACACATTGGTTTTTGTTTCTCTTGCCTCTTTAGCTATAGCAAGTGTATCCAAGTTTACCTTGAATACGCTAGTCTACATTGCAGGTACAGTGAGTGTGTACATTGAGGAAGTTTCTGTGAGTTCCAAGTTCCAACGATGATATTCCGAAAACCTCAACTATCCAAGAGAAAATGAGTTGGTTCGCTAATAGCCATCACAAAGACATAGGAAGGAAGGATTTCAATATATATATATCAGATATGCAGGGTCCGTGCATAACCAAATGAAATAAAACATTTACCTATAACCCCCAAAAATTTTAAAGAAAATTATATAATTATAGATTCCCACACTACAAGAAACGAGCGTCAACTCCGACGAATGTTTCCGAGAAAGTGACTTATCAGTAATTTAGCTTCATCTTTGTGAGGAATTGCCGGGAAACAATTGGTTTCGTCGGAAACTTCTTGAAAATTTTCGATGAACATTAATTGTCGTAATTTTGACGGAATCAATTGTCGGGAACTTGTCACGATTAATAATCTGTTTCCGACAACTTTATTTTATCGGAATATTCTAAAGAATTTGTTGGAACTTTGTCAAAAAGTTTTTTATGTTCCGACGCGATATGTCACCGAAGTTTTTAACGGAAAATACTCGGACTTTTCTTGGTATAGTGGATCGGTTATTATTTTTTAGTGATATTTCTCATTTACAATTAATTTCTTTAGTTTCTCGATGAAAGATTGTATATTTAGTTGTATTTTTATTTTAATTTGGTGAAGCTGGAACGTGTAGTGGAGAAAATATTTTTTTGTACAAATTGTATTTTAGCATAAAACCCTTTTATTAATCATAATAAATCTTATTTATATAAACAAACGAACGGTCAAAAGAGTTATCAGCATTATCTCTTTAACTTCTTCTCTTTCCTTTTCTTCTCCACTTTGCTCTTTTTTTTTGTTAATCTCAGATCTACTCTTTTTTTTTTGTTTAACATGGGGTATCCCAGATCCAGAAGGTCCAGACTAATCCCCAAGGAGAAGGAATGCCCACGGATAGACGTCCCTCCTAGTTTTTCAAATGGGCCGAAAGCATGGTCCATATCCGTGTGGGTGAGCAAACAAATGTGAATTAGTTTCGCGCAGCAGGGGAGTCGAACCCGAAACGTATTAGCGTCCCGGTCCCGATCCCTATCACTCGACCACAAGTGCTCGCTCCTCAGATCTACTTTTATGCAAAAGAGAATCACCGTGACGCTCTTGCTCCACCACCACCGCACCTCGCTGCTCCATCACGACGGCATCTCCTTTCACCACCACCTCCACCGCAACTCATTGCACTGCCTATAGTTTTGAAGCTTTGTGAATGGATTGTAGAGCAAGTTAACAAGAACAATCTCTCTTATTAATCCTTGAGAAAATTACTCAAAACTCAAGATCACAAAAACAACTCTCCAAAACACTTAGGTTATTGCAATAAGACTGCAACACCATATATAGGACTCAAAACATCCTAAACTCGTTTAACAAACCTATTTTAGATAACTCCAACTTAAAATAGGATAATGATAACTTTTGTTTTAAGCTTTATTTCAAGCTTATCCCAACAATCTCCCCCTTAAGCTTGAAATCCTTTTGTGACAAGTCTTCAACTCCAATCAAACCTCTCATTTCCTTGTGTCGAATCCTTCCAAGTCCTTTAGTTAAGATATCAGCCTTTTGTATACTTCCCGGAATGTGTTGAACCTCAATAAGATTGTTGTCCACACACTCTCTTATGAAGTGATAGCGACGATGGATATGCTTACTCCGTCCATGGAACACTGGGTTCTTGGTCAAAGCAATCGCAGACCTGTTATCAATCAGAAGTGTTACTTTCTCACTCTCCTTACTCATTATCTCACCAAGTAAGTCCTGGAGCCAAATAGCCTGTTTTGCTGCCTCGGTAGCTGCCATAAATTCTGCTTCGCATGACGAGAGAGCTACTGTTTCCTGCTTCTGTGAACACCAGGTTATAGGCGACTCTGAGAAGTAAAAGATATGCCCAGTTGTGCTTCGTCCGTCGTCTTCATCTACATTATGGCTTGCATCACTGTAACCGACCAACTTTGTGCTCTGTGATCGTCTAAACACAAGACCATGAGTTAACATGCCTCGCAAGTATCTCAGGATCTGTTTTATAGCCGCTGCGTGTGATGTCTTAGGCTCCTGCATATACCTACTCATAACACCCACGGAGAAAGATAGGTCCGGTCGAGTATGTAATAGGTATCTGAGACACCCAATGCTTCTTCGATACTCCTTCTCGTCTATGCTTTGCTCGTGTGTTGACCTTGAAATCTTTACATTATGATCCATTGGCACATGAACTGGATTGCACTCACTCATTCCTGTTTCTTCTAATATCTTCTTGGCGTATCTCTCCTATTTCAGTGATATTCCTTCATCGTTTTGAGCAACTTCGATTCCAAGATAGTATGTTAACTCTCCCAAGTCACTCATCTCAAACTTTGCAGACATCTCCCTTTTAAACTCTGTGATGAGATTGATACTTGTTCCAGTTACTAGCAAATCATCTACGTACACTGCAACCAAGAGTAGATGATCTTTGTCCTGTCTACGATACAGAGCTGGTTCCTTTGAGCATCTTTCGAACTTTAAGCTTCCCAATTCCTTGTTTAATTTCTCTTTCCAGGCTCGTGGAGCTTGTCTCAGACCGTACAGAGCTTTGTTCAGTTTGTACACCTTTCTTTCTTGTCCTGCAACCTCGAATCCCTCAGGTTGTGAGACGTATACTTCTTCCTTGAGGTCACCGTGCAGGAATGCAGTTTTGACGTCCAAGTGGTGTACCTTCCAACTTCTAGATGCAGCTAAGGCCAGTAAGAATCTCACGGTTTCTATTCTTGCTACGGGAGCAAAGACTTCTTCAAAGTCTATCCCATGTCTTTGAATATAGCCTTTAGCTACTAATCTAGCCTTGAACTTGTTGATGCTTCCATCTGCGTTTCGTTTTATCTTGAAGACCCATTTCAGCCCAATTGTTTTTGCTCCAGCTGGAAGTTCTGTTAGATCCCACGTTCTGTTTTTCTTTATAGAGTTAATCTCGTCTTCACATGCATCTCTCCATACTTTCTTGTCTTTGGCTTCTGCAAAACTCCACGGTTCATCATTTATATTTAAGAGTAATCTCTCTCCTTCCAGCTCTGCAAGTAGTACGTAATCATCTAAGTATCCAGGTCTTCTTCTCTCCCTTTGAGATCTTCTTAGCTCAAACGTACTGTCTTCTTCGTTATTATCCTCATCATCATCATCTTCTTCTTGGTTAATAGCACTGATATCATGAATTTCTGTTTTGTCTCCTTCAACACTTACTTCTGTAGAGTGGCTGTTGTCAATGCCATGATTACCGAATTGGCTTATATCAATATGTAGAGGTTCCGGTTCTTTGTTTCCTTCACAAGCATCCCACTCCCAGCTTCTACCTTCATCAAATATCACATCTCGACTCACCACAATTTTCTTGCCTTTAGGGTCATATAACCTGTAGGCCTTAGATCCCGGTTCTGTCCCTAGATGCACCAGCATCCGTGATCTACTGTCCAATTTTCTCAAATGTTGAGACTCCACTTTTGCATAACCAACGCATCCAAAAATTCTCAAATGTCCTATGTTTGGCTTCTTTCCCTTAAACAGCTCATATGGTGTCTTATTCTTTATGACTCGTGTCGCAGCTCTGTTTATAATGTAGGTTGAGTGTCTGACTGCTTCCCCCCAGAGGTTATTTGGTAACATCATATGCTTGAGAAGACTTCTGGTCATACCAAGTAAAGTTCTGTTGCGTCTTTCTACCACCCCGTTCTGTTGGGGTGTGTAAGGTGCTGTTAGATGTCTTGTTATGCCAGCCTTCTCACAGAAACTCAGGAATTCATTTGACACAAACTCTCCCCCTCTATCAGTCCTGAATGTCTTTATGGTTTTCCCTGTCTCCTTTTCGACTGTGGCCTTAAAGTGTTTAAATTTCTCAAACGCTTCCCCTTTCTCCTCAAGAAGTATCATCCACATATAACGAGAGAAGTCATCAATGAGTACGAAGATATACCTTTTGTGTGAGGGTGTCATTGGTGTTATTGGCCCGCAGAGGTCTCCATGTATGAGGCCAAGAACTTGATCAGCTCGATAAGTAGTAGCTTGAGGGAAAACATGCCTTGCTTGCTTTCCAAGTAAACATGAAGCACATGGTTGTGTTTCAATCTCAAACCTTGTTAGTCCATGTACCAGCTCCTTATTAATCATTGAACGCATCGCTTCTCTTCCTATGTGTCCTAGTCTTGCATGCCATTTTGCAAATTCGCTCATAACAGATGCTTGGAGGCAATGTTCATTGCTATCAATGGAGACTTTGTATAACCGATTTCTCGACCGTTTGGCTTGATGATCAGTTTCCCTTCTCTGTCTAGCAAGGTGAGATCGTCACCTTTCATTCTGATATCGCATCCAGACTCCGTAGCTTGGCCCAAGCTAATTATATTACTTTTTAGCTTCGGTATGTAATAGACATCTGTTAGGACTCTCTTTTCTCCATTGTTTAAGTGAAACAATATGGGTCCTTTACCCTCTATGTCAATGCGTGAATCATCTCCGAACCTCACCTTTCCAGTAATATTTCCGTCAATCCACTTGAAGTATCTTCGATTTCCAGTCATGTGGTTGCTTGCTCCGTTGTCCAAATACCACACTTGATCATTATCTGAGCTTGATCCAAAGTCTTGCAAGTTTATGTTTTTCTCGTTGAGATAAACAATCTCGTGCATCATAAGATCCTCTGCCTCTGTTGTATCGTTGTCCTTCTCCTTAACTTCGTTTACCTCTTGCAACTTTAGTAAACGATCAGGACACACCGACGCGAAGTGTCCCATCTTGTCACACCGGAAGCACATTATCTTTGTCATATCAAAGTCTTGATTGTACCTTTCATTGTATCTCCCTCGGCCTCTACCTCTGTTATTGAAGTATCGTCCACCTCGTCCACGGCCTCTGTAATTTGTGTTGTAATCACGACTGTTGTTGGTTGGTTGCGTTTGATGTTGTGGTTGAGTCTCATTGTTTGTGAACATGAGCTTATTCTGTGTTTCTTCTTCTTCTTCATCTTTTATTCTTTCTTCATAGGCCTTCATTCTTCCAATGATGCTTTCAAAGGTTGCTGTTTTTAGATCAATAAATTGTTCGGTTGTTGCAACAATTTGAATAAACTTCTTTCTTGGAAGACAAGCCAGAAACTTCTTTATAAGCTTGTGTTCTTCGATTACTTCTCCCAAGGCTGCAGATTTTGTTGATATTTCGATTATCTTCCCAACAAACTCATCAATGGTATCTTTGTCCTTCATCTTCAATCTTTCAAACTCTGACATCAAAGTCTGTAATCTTGCTTCACGAACCAAATCTGCTCCCATGTATCGTGATTCTATTGCGTCCCATACTTTCTTCGCAGTGTCCAAATCACCTATTTGTAATACAAGTGATTCGGGCAAAGCTTGAAAAATTAGGGCTGTGGCAAGGTCATTCTTTTCTCTATCTTCAGATTCTTTTTCTACTACATCCCAGACTTTGTTTACTTTCAGAAGTAACCTAATCCGAATTGTCCAAACTGCATAATTGGTTGTTGTTAAAACCGGACAGCTTATCTTCGTTGTTCCTCCTCCTTCCTTCCTTTTAGCAACAACTATATCTCCCATGTTGCTTTTAGGTTAATTTCTCCTAGATGCTCTGATACCAAATATAGTTTTGAAGCTTTGTGAATGGATTGTAGAGCAAGTTAACAAGAACAATCTCTCTTATTAATCCTTGAGAAAATTACTCAAAACTCAAGATCACAAAAACAACTCTCCAAAACACTTAGGTTATTGCAATAAGACTGCAACACCATATATAGGACTCAAAACATCCTAAACTCGTTTAACAAACCTATTTTAGATAACTCCAACTTAAAATAGGATAATGATAACTTTTGTTTTAAGCTTTATTTCAAGCTTATCCCAACACTGCCAACACCGGAACTCCGGCCTTGCACCGCGTACAGCCGAAACTCCTTGCACCGCACCGCCACTCCCACCACTGAAATTATTTGTACCGCCAGGTCCGCCACCGTCGCAACTCTTTCAACTTCCACTGCGTCTACTCGCACTCCTTCTACCACTACTTCCATTGCGCTCACTCCACATCCACTATCACGGCTATTCTACACCAACATTTTCTTTATCAACTTTCTAGATATTAGATTAATAGCTGATAGATAATAGATTAGTTCTTTGTGTTATTGATTTTTGTATTTAGTTTTATGCAATAAAATATTTTATAATTTTAATATTAGTTTCTGTTTTATTAAAGAATTATATTTTTTATTGAAATATATTCATTTGTCGGTAACTCAACGGAGTTGTTTTCTCGTAAATTCATTGGTATGTGCCGACGATTTTCCAATAGTTATTACCGACAAAAAATTTGGTCGGAACTTACCGAGAATTTTCCGAGAGCTGATTATTTCCGACCGTCAAACTCCGACAAAAATGTGATCGTCGGTAAATGATAGGAAACACTAGTTTCCGACAAAGTTCCGTTTAATATGGCTGTCGGAGATCACATATGTTTCTTGTAGTGCCAAATTTGTAATATATATATTGAAATCTTTACTAATTCCAGAGCGGCCCAGCAGATATCGTGATAACTGCTTCTGTACCTTGTGCATGAGATCATCTTGTTACTGTTTTTCACTCTGTGTCTCTTGTATCCGGATAAGTTTTAGCTCAGTTCTCTAATTTTCTTGGACCTTTTTTAAATCTTAGATGATTTAGGAAAAGTAGGGAAAGAGAAAGTTACAGCATCACAAGTGGAGAATATCTCTATAAAAGTTTCTTTCCATTACTATATTAGTTTTTCAAACTTATATTATTTTGTGATTTATTTTTAATGTCAACAAATAATTGAACTAGTAAGACAATGACAATTGACATAGCAGTCTCTCAACATTGTGTCAGAGTCTTTTTCGGAGAGAAACTATTTTCTATTTTTTATTTTTTTAATAATATTATTGTTGCATGATACTCTCATATTAAGAGCATCTGCACTGGATAATCTCTCACAGACAGTACCTTACAGTTATTATATTAATATCATAATATAATTTTTGTAAACAATTAAATTTTAATACTAGAAAAATATTAGACCAGTTAAAATGTACCAAGTGGCAAATAAATCTCTCCATTTTGTGCAGACGTTTCTTCCTGGAAAAGCGATTCTCCACTGTTCTGCACTCTCTCTCATCCTTTTCAATTGTTTAATAATATTTTTCTTCAGAGACGGTAACATTTTGTTACCAATGCGGATGCTCTAATACCACTGCCAGTGTTTTTAGTGATGATTCTTATACTATGTGCTATTTTTTTGTCAATACTATGTGCTATTATTCTTTTACTTCATTGTTGACTTTCAAAAAAATTCTACGTAAATCTCGTTCGATGGAGATCGACTTTGGTGGCTCTAACAGCACCGGAGTTGAGTTTTGTTGTTTCTTTTTTTTATTGTTCTAAGTGTTGTTGGTCTTCGCACGTGTGGTGAGGTTAGGTTACTGCTTGATTGATGGGGGTGAAGACTCCAGATTGGAGGAGCGTAGTGGCGGGTGGTGAACGGTTTCTGAGTCTGATGGTTAAAGATTGGTCTTTTCTAATTGTTAAAGATGTGTAGTCAGTGTTTTCGCCGGAATCAAGAGGTCGGTCCTCTTATAGAATCTTAGTTCTACTCGTCTTTAGACTGTCCTTGTGCTTAAAGAGTTCATGTGCTTTCGTATCTCCCTGGTTTGTATGCTTTTTATCTCATCATGGGTCGTTGATCCGCACTTTCCTAAGGATAGCTTTTCTTTAGGGCTTCTTTCAGTTGGTGGTTGTTTCTAGTTTTCTGAGTCTGTATCCGATTAATCTTCCTAAAGGCTAGAGCTTGTCTTAGTTTCCTTTGATCCTGCAATGGTGTAGCAGCAAGATTGTGGTGTGGGGTGGGCAGTTGTAGGATGTTGCCGCCGAGAAGAAGCTGGTTACTTGGCACCTCTCGGTATCTTTGGTCTGAAAGAGTTTTCTTCTCGTCCCTTGAATAAGTGTTTCTGCTGGCTTGTAGGTGGTCTCTGGTTTTCCTCAGTGGCTTCCTTAGTGTTGAAGCAATATAAAGAGGTTGAAGTAACTTATATTTGAGCTGAAGGTGCGATTGAAGAAAGGGTTTATTTCGGGTGTTTCTTCTTAATGGGTCTTTGGTCTTGGTTTTGTTGTTGTGGTTCGTGGTCATCGTAAACTGGAAGTTCAGATGAAGGTCTTGCTATCCATGAAGAAGCCTCTTGTCTTGTGTGCTCGCTTGCTTTTCACAATAAGTTACCGGCTAGTCATAGAAAAATAAGTAAATGTTTCGTTATCTCTAGATGGACAGTTTTTGGGTTTGGTTGAAAGATTGTAGTTTGATGTTTTATGGGTAATGTCGTTGTAGGTGTCCTATCTTTTTGGACGTTCGCCTCCTTCTTTTGGGCTTTGTTTCCGGGGACATTCATATAGTCCGCCGGTTTTAGTATTCTACATTTGTATCGAATGTCATAAATGAAAAAAAATTGGTGGAAAAAAAAAATCCCGTTGTCCATATTTATTATTTCTACCTGAGCTTCTTGTGAAATAATTATATAGTTTCTTGTGGAATTTCAGATATGGATGGCGTCGCGTCTACGTCATGATATTGTAATGGCGAATTTGTATATGGCAAAGCCAATTGCCCTAGGTGTTTTCCCAAAATCCTCATTACTCTCTCGCTCATCCAAAACTCTTGCATATCGATTAGAACTCTGATATGTATTTATGTTCTATATAACTAGCCAGCTTGTTAATTGTCTCTTCGGACCCCCACTTACATATTTGTATATGTTAGGAATTACATTTTATTCTTCATGGTTTATGATATACTATAAAATATATATTTAGTAAACGCTTCCAAAAATCCAGGTGGAGTTTTCTTGTTTTAGTTTGCTAGTTCTTTCTAATATAATTTACATGCACCACATATATCTAAACTGAAGGATAGTCCTTAACTATTTACACCTAGTCATGCATGGATGAAGAACTTTACCACTACGGCGTGATATATATAATACTTTATAGAATTATAACATCTAACCTTCCCTTCTCAGGTAATATGTTTATCTAACATTTTAAGAAGGTGAGGTGTAACTATAACCCTTTTTACATAGAATTCAAACCATAAAATAAATGATAAAATTTTACAACTAAAACTTCATATTATGGTCAACAAAGATTCATATTAGACCTAGCTGTTTCTATATAATTATATTAGATCTGTTTTTAACTATACATTTTAAAGAGTTTTGCTTTATTCATTCAATGATGTATTGACGATTTGCACCATAATTGACTTTCTTGTTTTGATTTTGATTTATATATATATATATATATATATATATATATATATAAAATTCAATATGAGTATTAATTTGGTTTGCTTGGTTCAAATGTTGTATCTCGCATAGGTTTATTGAAGCATCTCAAATAAATTTTCTTTCTTAATCAATGGAATAAGCACTAAAATTGTCTACCATATTGGGTTGATAAATTTTCGTTTGTAAATAGTGAAACATACATGTCTACACATAGTCAAATAAAATACTCCTATTAATATACATAAATCATAAATGATATGATCCTTTTTCGAGACAAAAAAATGATTCTTTTAAAAGAAATTCTTTTAAATTATTTGTAAAATTATCTATATTACAAAAATCTTAGAGGCGATCTTCATGTAAAAAAAATTAACTACTAATGTTCTTTATTATATAAAAATAAAAGAAAGCATCTTGTATTGAAAAATAGCCCTTGACAATAAAATGGAAAAAAAAACATTAAGAAAAACTCTGGTGCACAGAGCCTTAGAGCATTCCTAATGTAAATTTTTTTTTCTCAAAGTTAGATAATTCTATAGTAGAATTGAGTTTTATTTTTAATCATATTTTATTTTGTAGTGAAAATAGAATAATGAATTAAAAATAAAAAAAATATTTCATTTACTGAATTAAACTATTTTTATTTTACTATAGAATGGTAAATAAAATAAAATTAAAGCATTTTTTATAAATTTTATTTGTAATAAAATATGAAGTGAAGTTTCAGACGCCCAATCAAATGGAGTTCTTAGGTAAATATCTATGCTATATATTAATAAAAGAGTGTAGCGTAAAAGTTGAGCTCAAGAATTTTTGAGATACTTTCTAGAGTTTTAAGAGATTTAACTTTTCATATTTAAATTTAATTACTTAATAGCTATATTATTAAAGTAATAATATTTTAAATCTGAGATACCCATTTTGAGTAGGTGACGGAAAAAGATGCTTTTACAAACTACTCTATTTTTTTCTCACTTGCAAAATCAGAGCCAAGTATCACATAATTTTGAGCATAATTTGTAGGGAACAACGAGATGATACTTTTCTGTATACACATTTTAAAAATAATTATTAATAAAAAATTAAAAAGAACTCAATTATAAAAGTATAAACTATTTACCATTTTACATTTTCATTAAATAAAATAAAAAAATATTTTAAATATCAAAACATCTTATATTTTAAGTTACCAAACATTTTCTAGAAACATCTTACATTTATTTTGAAACAGAAAGATATAAATTATCATAAAGTATACATCTACCCAAAATCTGATCTATTATTGTCTGGAAAAAATTTCAACGTTTAAAATTCCTAAAGTTATCCCAGAAAGTTTGTTAAACTGTCATAATTGAAAGGAGTAAAGGACCATGTTTAACGCTTTTTGTCTTCACATCGTGAAACTGTATCTTGCCCCATTTTTCTTATTTGTTCACTATCATTAATTTATTGTCGCAAGCACCCTGCTTCTTGTGAAAATTCAGATATGGTTTCGCGTCTACGTCATACTATATTTATCCTTAATTAAATCATAATATTAATTTATACGTAATACAATGTATTTTATTATCCTACCTCCTAAGACTAAAGACTAAACACTACTTTGTTTAGAAATTCGTTAAGAGTTATCTACCATTACATCTTGACCTAATAGCGCAGGAATTTATTGGCAACCATAATGTGGCTTCCTGATCTCATGTCTTAATTTCCACAATTATTCTCAGGAAATACTAACAATAAACTTTAACTGATAACGACAGGAGAGTTTGTGTTATTGTCAGCCAACCAATTCATTAATGTGTGATGTTTATGTTGCGCTACTTGCAATTGCATGCTTCTTAACATATGAACTAGTATATTTTATAAATTTTATGTTGGTAGTTTATACAAGTATGTATTATTGTACATATGTGAGTTGGCATGCACGATCTTTTAATGGTGACTTTGTGTATGACAAGATTTAAAATTATGTCTTACCTTATGTACTTTGTGTATAAATTAAGTTGGTCTTTGCAGTTGGTTATTAATCACAAACTAATCGCACACGTCTTATTTTTCTAATACATATAAAAATAGTATGAAAAAATTGGTTACCGACAAAATAAGAAATAAAAAAAGTCAATCTGATCCGATATAAAATAGTAGTACAAGTGGAGTCAACTGGTTAACTAAGGCCATTTTTAACCCTAAAAAAATCTAATGGATTTTTTAGTTTTTTTTTTTAAAGTGAACCAATTGCGAGTTGACACGTGTCAGTGAAGCCCGTGAACAGTGTAAAAAACTCTTAAAAACCGGTTCTTAGAGCATCTTTATCGGGTGAAACCCCTTTTGGGTTTCTATATTTTTGTTTTTTTTTTTTGTTTTTTATAGAAAAAATCAACTAATTGCGGGCCGCCACGTGTCGTGGGGCCCGCAAAACAGTATCAGAAACTTGCCCAAATCGTTTCTTGTTTCTCGACTTTTAGCACCGGTTTTCTGAAAAAAGGGACCCACCACTTTAAAACTCCCTTTTGGAAACCGCGATGATGATGCTCTTAGTTTATAGGCTTTGTAACCGATATTTACATTGTTCATGGGCTCCACGCCTTAAGAAACCCACTTAAGGATCTCCTTTAATCATGGCCTTAGAGCATGATTATTGCGTTTTTTTAAGTGGGTTTCTTAAGGTGTGGGACCCATGAACAGTGTAAGAAACGGTTACAAAAACTATAAATTAAGAACCGGTTTTTATGGGTTTCTTACACTGTTCACGAGTCCCATTGACACGTGGCGACTCGCGATTGGTTCACTTTAAAAAAAAAAAAAAAAAAAAAAACCAGAAACCCAAGCGGGTTTCTTGCAATAATCATGCTCTTAGATCTCATTTAAATTCTTGTACTGTAAGCTAACAAATAATTGATGTAAATGCTTACATAAAATATTTTTTCAACAAAAGATAATTTATACAAGGATATAAAAAGACATGAAAAATGCCTTAAGTACGTTGATCTCATCTCCCAACCTTTAAATAATTGACTATTCCCATCCACCCGCTTACCCTTCGTTTCCGAAGTTATAAAATTTCAAATCGTTACCTTTTCGTTTTTAACGTGTAAACGACAGAACTGTTCACTCTAACTAAAACATTAACAAGTACAAATACAGAATCTTAAATAGCTAAACATACTAATATTTTTTGTTTTACCCAAAGTAATGGTAACTACAATTAGCTTGAAAATTGTTTCAAAGAGTCCGACATTTGTTTGAACTGGATATTAAGTTTAATGTGTGCTATTATGATTTTTATAGTGTATATAATGTCATATATGTATACCTCTACTCATGTAAGAGCATAATTAACGCATTGTTTTTTTAAAATGAATTTCTTATTTCATAGTTTTAAGAAACAATTTCTTAACTTTTTTAAAAAAAATAAAAAAACAGTTTATTAACTTTAAAAAAAATTAGTTTAAAAACATGGATTAATCATGGTCAAAAAGTTTTCTTAAAGAAACTTAATTTTGAAGATCGCGAGTTTGAAATTTAGCGGTGAAATGATGAATGACCCCGCAACCGTCATCATCCGTGACAATTTTAGGCGTCATACTACGCATGCAAGATGATTATATTTTCTTCTTGGTCATACATTGCATGATTCCTCACAATATGTGTATTAGTTACGTATGTGCAACATAAAGCTCTTACAAGCCCTTTTATATGTCTTTGTTTAAATTTTGTAACCGTACAGTAAAAACTTAAACCCTGCGTTATTAACTTTCCGCAACATATTAATCACTATATTTATTTCAAAATTGTTGAGATTCCAGTGAGATCTTTTGGGTTTGAAATAACTAAGAGAAATACCCTTTAATAATTCGATTACGCTAACCTTGGTTATTTCATGGAAATATACTTTTACTCTAATTTTTTTAAAGAAGTCTTTTGTTCTCAACTAAAAATATGAAAGAGTCCAAATCCAAACCCAGTATCCCAAGGCATCTATAACAAAACCTTGATATAATTATTAATTGTATAACTTGCCGTGAGGTACTTAAATATCATTATGCAGAAATATGGAATATTCAAACAATTAGGTTGATTGTTTCTGCTGCACGTCTTGTTCTGTTAAACCTTTCTTCAACAAATTTGAGCATTTGATTATTATGTTTATCCTGCAAATTGTTTGCTAGAGATAAACCAAAGAAATGGTGATTAGGAAGAAAAATACTCGACAGAAAACTGAAAATGTTATTGAAATAAGTAATTTACATAGTTACAAAAATCACCAAAAACAACATCTAAAAGAGTACAAGAAAAAAAGAGTACAATAAAAATAATAAGAGAAATAAACAAAATGATATCATAAAAAGAAAAGAAAAATAGTTTTCAAGGGAGAAATCCAAAGAGATAGGGAGCATGGTGAGAAGGGGATATACCATGGCGGAGAAGATGGAGAGGAGGTAGAGGAGTACGGTGGTTGAGGTGTTGTTGCCATGCAATCTGGACAGCTTCAGCCACCACTGCGACGAAGTCCATCCCCATCTTTGTAAGCTCTATACACAGCTCTATCCTTTTTATCATCATGATGTTTTCTCTTCTTTTTTTTTAATAGATATTTTTTTCTCTTAATTTCTCACTTCCTCTTCTTTGTATTTATGTCAAGAACCTTAGATTTATCCTCACTCCAAAGATCCAAAAGCCTTTATAATTAACTGTTTCTTTTGATAAGGACGTAATCACAAGAAATTAAATAAAAAGCGTGTTTGAATTAAAAAAAAATTAAATAAATGCGTTTACCGTGAAATAAAAAAAATTGAACGGAAAATAGTCTTTTTTTTATCTTTTTTTATTCTTTGCAAAGTTATCTTGATTTAAGACATGACTGACTTTCTTGTTAACACTCACAAACACATCTTTTACGGTTAATAGCGGTTATTAATGTTTTGCAACAATTATAGAAAATACTAGAAATATTTTTAAACCGCTATAAACATCTAAAATTCAAAAGTTAATTCCAAAAAAAAATATTTTTCTCAAAAATTGTATAAATATATAAAAAAATTGAATTAAAATAATAGATACCAAAATTAGATATTATATTTTAATTTCTATTATAAAACTTTAAACAGAAATATTTTTTGAATTTTTTTAAAAAAAATCATAGTATAATTTTATAAGTATAATTTTTATATTTATTATTTAATATATGACTTTTAATATTTTCATAGTATAAAATGTAATATCAATATTATTTAATCATTGTGGCATTTGATAACTATCTCGCAAAGGCAATAAATTTTAATTGTTGTAAAATTATTTAAAATTTTTAATAACTAACAATTAAAATCGTAATCATTTTTACTCACGAACACTCACAAACGCAATCATTGTGGTTACACAGTCTGAAAAAGATTATGTTGACTTTTGAGAACTCACTATTAGTTATTTTTTGGATAAAGAACTCCCCATTGATTGCTACCCAGAGGAACAAAATGGATAACGGATGGTTCTGAACTTCTGATTGGTGATTTCTTCTAGAAATTACTTTATATTTCTTTAAACAGAAATAAACATAGTTAATGGGAATTATTTTACCGAGTAATAGTTTGATGTATTAATACTGGTACTTGACAAATTTGACTCCAAAAATAACATAAAAAAAAACCATATCCTCATGGTATAATGATCTCTACTAGATAAAGAATGCACTGTAAGTCCTGGCTATGGATCGATTTTTTTCGGTATAAAATTACTAATTCTTTATGTGGTGAGGTAACATAAATTCTTAATTTTTCTTGTAAGTAATCGAGTTTAATTGATACCAGTAGTAAGGTCACCAAAAAACTAATCAATTGGTTTTGGTCGCCGGATATCTTCGGATTACCAATAAAAAGAAGATAACTTTTTAAAATATATAACAAAGGACAAAGAAAAGATACATTGAACACACGATCATTTTTTCTTTGTAAAAGCCGATAAATATTTGAGTTATCAGATCACATTTGAATGACTGTTGCAAGCAAGTGTTAAAACTTATCTATCTACTAGAAATGAGAGTCTTAGTTTCGCCATATGTAATATATTATGTAGCTATCAGCAAAATGTTCGCCAGTTGTTATGAAATTCCAGGAAATTTAAAATAAAATGATATTTTTTTTAAAAGAAATTTTATTTATTTTCAAAATAGTAATCGTTATCACATTTTCAGCTCAAATATCTGAAATTTCTTTCTTGTTCTTCACATGTTCACACTATTTTATTCTTTTAGAAACCTAAAGAATAACAACTACCCATGAAGAGTTTTTTATGAATTTTATTTTGGTCGTCACTCGTCAATCCATGAGAAGAAGAACAAGACTAATTCATTTAATGTGTCAGTTGAATAAGACGAAATTCATATAACTTATTTTAATAAATTCCTCCAAAAATTGTATAGTGACAAATTTACACCTATTAGTATATTCAATCGTATGAAAAAAAAGAAGAAGACAAATATACATTAATCATTCTGGGAAAACAAACGTTAGTTGGATGGTATGGCTTTTAGAAGCTCCCAAAGGACGCTCCCTCTAGTCTCTTTAAACGACGAACAGTAGAGAGAGATGTGTGTGCAATTGGAGTCTCAACACCCTAGTAAGATACAACATCATCATGTTTCAACTTTTTTGGGTCACAATGTCATAACTTGCAAGATCTAAGTAGGGTAAGGTCTAGGAGGACATACATACGATCTACGGATGAGTTGTAGGAGGACATACATACGATCTACGGATGAGCTGGTGGCATTATTGCCAAAATTATCCATCTTTCTCACGTCTGAAACTAATTAATACCATATCTTATAATATACTATATTGTTTATCCAAATGATATAGTCTTTGTTTTACAGGTTCATTGTGTTAACATTTTCTTAGCCATCGCCAACTTTTCAATAATATAGTATTAGATGTTGTGCTGGTAATTGGTTAGTCTTGATCAATAAAAAAACAATTGATTCCTAAAAATGATACAACAACAAAATATAACACATGTTCTTTATTGTAAAGTTAAATTTCATATTCTAATTTCATTAAATAAAATATAATAAAACAAATATTACATTGTAGAAGATGAAAAATCACAAGGCAAAATAGAAGATATGTTTAGTAGAGAGGCTGTTTGATTTGTTGGAGTTAATGAGAAGAAGACACCATGATATAAGATGGAAGAGAAGAAGAGACACTCGGAGGAGGTAAAGATATCATGAATGGTGACGATAGTGGAAGAAAAAACGACATTGGTGAAAAAAAGACGATGGCAACGATGGTGGTGAAGAATGAAACAATCCACAACAACAGTGGTGGTGATGCTACAAATGGAGTTTATTGAGGCGGAACAAGAAGTGAAGTGATCGGAGATAGAGCAGATGGAACTGTAAGCATGAAGAAAAAAACTTATGGTACATGTGGTATCAAGAGTAAAAAATAATTTATATATAATATACACAAAAGATTATAGTTAAGCAATTGTAATGGTTTACAACTTAATTTTGTTGGTGTTATGTATATGCAATCCAATTTCTCTTCTAGATAATGACTTTGATTCATTATGCATATTTGTCATATGTATCCATCTATATATATTCAATGTTATTTCATCATAAGATTCAAATAAAGCATATATGACATAACTATCATATGTATCCAGCTATAGATATCATAGTTATCTCATCTTATGATTCAAATAAGAACGAAAAATCAACTTTATAAATAATCAAAGACATAATATATATATGGCACACATCTTACGGATATTGGCATCAATCATATAAAATGTGAATCCCCTGCAAAATACTTGTGTGAAATTATAACACTGTGCATTTCGATTTATGATATATAATAGAATTTCAGAGTTAAATTTGATTGAGATAGACTAGTCTAAGAATGAGTGATTTATCAGAAGTAATTCTTGATATCGTTAAGGTGATGCAAAAAAATACAAAGAAAAATTATATCGTAATTGATCGATAAACAAATATTTCCAGCATTTAAAAATTAACGTATTGACCATTTGGTGGAACTCACATGCCAGGTGAGTAGAATGAAGACCTAATAGCATGAGTGATTGGAGCGTTACAGTAATATATTTTCCCAAATTAGTTGAAACTTCTACTTTGAATAAGGGTTTAGTTGATGTAAACACAACGGTTGTGACTGCAGTTATTTGGAGTTTTTGGATACAGCTGATTGTGCTTTAAATTTTATTAAGTGATTTGTATAACTGGTACATCGATTAGAAATTGATATATTTACTAGATATTTATGACTGGTTACCTACCATATGCAACAATAGTTAAATAATGAATTAACGTTGTTAACACTTTATATAATAATAAATAATATTAATAATCATATTAATATGATAAATATAAAAATTATGTTTATAAAACTATAGTACTAAATATTTTAAAATAATTTGTGGGTTTATATATGTATATGCATATTAATATCTAAAAAGTATATTAAATATCTTCATTAAAGTTTTATAATATAAATTAAAATCTAATATATATTTTAGTGTTTACATTATTTTAATTTAAAATTTTAAATAAATATTTTATTTTTATATTTATATACTTTTATTTAAAAATATTTTTATGTATCTTTCCACGACCATCTATAATTACAAATGTTAACTGAAACTAGGTTTTGGTTTTGAAAAAATTTGATATCGTGTAAAGCGGTTTATTATATTTTTGGGATGTTGTAAAACGTCAAACACTGTTACCGCTTATAAATGTAACGTTTGCGGATAATAGTGGTAAAACCAACAAAGCCATACATATGATAGTTTAAAGGCCAATTTATTTCACCCAAAAAGGAAAAATTTAACGTGGACAGATAAGGTCTCCTCATTAGCTTACCAAAAAAGGGAAGAAAGTAACATGGATGGATTAGATTTCCATTAGCTTGTGGTGTGGGTAATCGTTGTCGTCAGGGGCGAAGCTAGTGCAGCCACTAGCCACTATGGGGGCACATGCACCCATAATATTATTAATAAAACTTATTTAGTATATAAATGTTCACAGAAATCAGTTAGTTGTGATAGTTTAATGCATATGTGCACTCCCTCGCTATTTCAGTTTCGATTCCCTCTTTGCACTTCTAGATTTTGTATAAGTTTATGCACCCACTAGAAAATGATCATGGCTTCGCCCCTGGTTGTCGTATGGTCGCACTCAACAGCAAGACAATTGCTGCAAAACGGCACGTCGCATCGGCATCCTCATAATAAAAACAGCAAAACACCATGTAAAGGCCACAATATACATTATATATTAGTCCTTTTCAAACAAAGACTCTTGATTTTTATGTATATCTACATATGAATGGCCTAAACGAACAAATAACAATTACATGATCAAATTAGCCTATAATTAATAAACGCGTGTTATATACTCATGATATAAGAAAAATAAGGCTCGATCCGCTCCCCAATTTACTCATGATATAAAAAA
The DNA here is from genome assembly GCA_905132765.1 of Moricandia arvensis. Classification (NCBI taxonomy): domain Eukaryota; kingdom Viridiplantae; phylum Streptophyta; class Magnoliopsida; order Brassicales; family Brassicaceae; genus Moricandia; species Moricandia arvensis. The sequence goes on from CAJHQP010004053.1 coordinate 22,568, forward strand.
AATAAGGCTCGATCCGCTCCCCAATTTACTCATGATATAAAATTTATTTTTCTAAACCCTAAAAAAGTTTAGTTAAAAATAAAAATGAATTTTACGGAAAGAGGAAATGACTATACAAAAGATAAAAGATGACATGCCACGATATAAAACAACTACAAACCGCAGTCTTTTTTAAAAAAATATTTTTTTTCCTGGCTGGCTAATAAATGTATGTAGCTTTTAATTGGATAAAGGTGATTATTGGCAATGGCAAAGTGCCACTAAGAGATTGGGATTTGGCTTTGAATTCTCTTATTACTTGGAGAGGCTCTCAACAATTCGAAAAAGATTACTACTCCTAGGATGGCAATATTTGATTTAACAAATATGGACTGAGAGGAACAATCAGCTTCATAGGAACCGTTTCACTTCCACATATTCAATCTTCAGACTGATTGACTCAACAATCAAAAACAAAATCTTTTTTGCTCCGAAACAAAAAAAAACGACGCTATTTTCTCATATGATGCTAGCTTGGTCCCATGCATCATCAACTTGATCTCTACTATGCATTTCTCGAGCTTGGTTGGGGTTTCCACGGCTCTTCCATGCCATCTCTCTTCCACTGTTCTATAATACTCCTCTATACTTTTTCTCGAAGGACCTAATCCGGCACTCATCAAATTATGAATCTCTCTTTATTAGGGATAAGTTTTACACATAGGGAATTCAGTGGAACTTTAAGTAATATATAAAAGGTTATGGTTATTATACTTATCACCGATTGTTTTTAAGTTGAAAGTTCATAACAAACCCGAATCTAACACCCTCGCACTGTCTCTGCATGTGGCTCTCTCTCCTCTACTATCGTCTGAGCAAAAAATCACTAGTTTTTTGGTTTCGTTGGCATGTTACTCTTGTGCTTACTAATCTTAATGTGCTTACCATTAATGATCTTTGATCTTTGTTATGGGTCTTAAAAACTAACTACTCATTGGGCTGTATCATTTCGTACTTTCTTTAATTTAATTTGAAAACAAGCTCTTTAAAAAGAAACTACAAATAGCAGTCAAATAATTGTTATAAAATTCACAAACAAAACGTAACATGTGTTTTATTTAGGATGTGACTGGCAACTGCCAGAGCAATTAAGAGTAACGAAAGTGAAATGACTAAGAGTAAAATTTGTAGAGTAAATAAAATACAAATAAATAAAATTGATACAACTAATTTTCTCTCTAAATAAAAATTATAAGAGAAAAGTAAAGGAGTATGGTTTCTCTTAAATAATAATCAAAGTAAAGTAATTAAAAAAAGCTTTTCACTTTTGGTAATTTTAACAGCTGAAATGAAAAGAATAGATTTTCTCTATTTCTGACATACAATCACACTCTACAGGGATTTAGCTATTAACATTTCAGGTTATTATGTGGAGGGTAGATATTGTTATTAATTTTGTGGTCTTTCTGACATAATTTATGCAATTGTAGGAGTATTTTTCTCTCTCTTTTTTTTTTCTCTTTATTGTTTTCTTCAAACTCTAGAACTTAAGACAACGTTATAAGTAAAAGATGAGATCTACTCAGGTGGTAATAGTTTTGTATGTCAACGTCATGGAACCATTTTTTTCGTTAGATATTTTTTTTGCTGGTCAGAACAGACTTTGCATACGGCTACAAATCAATTCTTGATATTAATTAGTATGACTTTAGATTTGATAATCATACATAAAAAACTTTAGGCCTAGAAATTAGATCCTGGACCACGTGAAAGTAAAGATTATTTCATCACAACAAACATACCTATTTTAGTAGTTTACAACATTCATATTTATATCGTCATAAACCAATAAAATACTCGGTTTTAATTTCTTGTCACGATCGTCCTTCCTAGCAATAGCATCAGAATCGACACAGACGCTGTAGATATTAGATTATTTTGTTTCTAGCATCTAATGCCCTATGTCGATGAGTAAATAGGTCAAATAAATGGTAAGACTATTTGCCCCCCAAAAAAAAAGATGGTAAGACTATTTGAAAGTAGGACAAAAGACAAGAAGACAATAATGACACAGTTGCGAAGGCAGGCAGATCTCATCCATAACTCATTATTCAGATTGTTACAATACAAGAGGCCGTGAGACTTTTTCTCATAGCTAGGTCCAAACACGCTTCAAACATTTAAAATAAAAATTGATCAAAAAATCATTTAAAATTAGAAAATGTAACAGATTTTTCATTTTTCTGATACTCATCAAATAATCGATTATATTCTTATATAATATCTATTATGTTACATATGATGATTAACTATACGTAGCATATATGAATAGTTTCACGAATAGTGATTTTATGATGTAGTTTTCCTTATAATATTTAAATTCACGGACCATTTTGCATGTACCATATATTTAAAGGACACTCTTCGCAACATACAAACACAATGAATGATATGCCTTAAACACTTTAGAACTTATAAAAATTGCATCTTATAATATATAAAAATTGCATATTTTGAGAATCAAATTTTATACATGGTATAGAAACCTTTAAACTTTGACTATGGTGCTTCCACATTTTGACTAGGAACTACTATTAATTCAGCATGATTCTCTCTTTTTAAAAAAAAATCAGCATGATTCGGCTAAAATTTAAACAGAAAAGACGTTCCTATGAAAAACCCTTTGGAATTAGCTCATAAAATAATTTGGGTAAGCATCTCTTTACTAACAAAAGAGCATCTTTTGAAAGCGAATCACCGTACGTACGTCGTTCTGTAATTGTAACCTACCGATCGATCTACACATTCAAGCGGGTTCTTTTCAAAAAAAAAAAAAAATTGGTGAAGAATGAAAATATCGTCCCATTTCCATGGCCCATCTATTTACTTCAGATTGCGAAATAGTATCAGTTTAGATTCACTAGGCTCCATGCAAACCTATAACCACATAGTATCAGTTTCTTTAACCATAATTTAGAGTCACTATGTTTCATAATATAAATAATTTCATTTAACTTAAAACACACAAATATTAAAAATATTTTTCATTTAATATACTAAATATGTAAATTAAACAAAATGTAAAGTAGAGAATATTTAATAAAGATAAATTCTTTTACAAAAGATTTTTTTTTAAATAATCTTTTTCCTAAAACAACTTATACTGTAAAACAGAAAATACATATTCTCTTACTAGTTTTTTATATAAACTACATATTCCGGTAGCTAGCTTCTCCAAATTGTTGGATCAAGGTTAAAATAAATAGGTTCAAATGTTGACAGAACAAAAGGTCTGGAACAAAAAATAAGACAGAGGGACTAGCTAATAAAAAAGAAGCCACAAGAGAGAAATAAATTACACTAATAGGTTATAGTACTCGTACCTAACTGCAGAAACTCTCTAGCTTGAGGACGTTATGGGTTTACTTCTTTGAACATCTTCCTGCAAAAACAGAAGATCAAACAGTGATATGTTTTACTAATCATGAACAACAACGAAAAGCACAAGAGAGAATACTTTACCAGTCAGAAACATATCCACCAAACCTATGAACACTAATGCAGAGACCATTACACAAAGTGCCAATGCAAAGCCATTTCTAATCTCTGATTTCTTCTTTAGCTCACAGACAGTCTTCTTTAGCTCACACACGGGCTTCTGTAGCTTGATCAGCATTTGGTCACACTCAAGAGATTGATCCTTGAGCTGCCGGAGTTGTCTCTTAAGCTCACACATCTCCTCTGTGACAGCCACATCCCACCATTTCCAAATGTGGCAGTCCCCATCATCCACATTTTCGCACGTGAGGTACCTTATGTAAAGATCTTTACGAGTGTAAGAGCATCCGACAACAGGCTGAGCACCACAATAGCATATCATCGGGATACCATCATCATCCTCTGGTTGAGGTAACAACTGATCAGCTTCATCCGCGTACAACTGAGCTTCTGCTTCAAGAAGATAGGTCATGTCTACAGAGTTTGATGATGAAGAAGGCTGGCTGTAGCTGTAATCTTGTCCCATGTTCGTTAAACTTGAGACAAATGATGAACGAGCATAGTTAAAGAACTATATCTGAATAAACGAAATCAAGAACCAAGGAAAAAAACAACATATGGATTAAAAAAACTGACAAATCATTCACCACCGAATGAAAGCAAACACATTTAAACACAAGGTTTTCAAACCGTTAAGAAAAAAAGAGAAGATCCGCTTCAGATAGAAACCTATAAATCGTTTCGAAACCTTTTAAGAACGAACAACAAATCCGCTTCGGATTGAAACCAAAATCGTTTCAAAACCCTTTCTACAAACGACCATACTCGATTTTAGCCCCAAATCGATTTATCCCCAAAATTTTTCGAAACCCTAATTTCAAAAAACAAACCCAAATCGATTGAAACCCATTGCCGAACCTTTAATTAAGAGGAAAGAAGATGAAAACTGATATAAATCGAACAAATATACAAGTTCAGGCATCGATTTACCTTTCGTCTAGCCGATGGAGATAAATCGCCACGAAATCGCCCTTAGTCTCGAGAGGTTTTTTTTTTCTTTCTCGGTCGAAAATGATCGATTTTTTTTAAAACCAAACAAACCACACACCAAACCCGTCCCACTCATACGCTGCCACGTATACAAGGATCAGCTCCTTAAGCTCCTTCCCGACGGACCAATCCTTGCCGAAATTAACATAAAAACCATTATTATATTAAAACTAACCTAAGGATTAGCGCTAAGAATTGATCATGAACCCCCGTTGTGGGTGGTCTTACAATACAATAGGCCGTGAGACTTTTTCTCATAGCTAGGTCCAAACACGCTCCAAACATTAAAAATAAAAGTTGATCAAAAAATCATTTAAAATTAAAAAATGTAACGTTTTTCCATTTTTCTGATACTCATCAAATCATCAGTTACATTTTTTTATATAATATCTATTATATTACATATGATGATTAACTATAAGTAGCATATATGAATAGTTTCACGAATAGTGATTTCATAATATAGATTTTCTTATAATATTTAGATTCACAGACGATTCTGCATGTACCATGTATTTAATGGACATTCTTCGCAACTTACAAACACAATGAAAGATATGTCTAAAACACTTTAGAACTTATAAAAATTGCATCTTATAATATATAAAAATTGCATATTTTGAGAATCAAATTTTATACATGGTATAGAAACCTTTAAACTTTGACTATGGTGCTTCCACATTTTGACTAGGAACTACTATTAATTCAGCATGATTCTCTCTTTTTAAAAAAAAATCAGCATGATTCGGCTAAAATTTAAACAGAAAAGACGTTCCTATGAAAAACCCTTTGGAATTAGCTCATAAAATAATTTGGGTAAGCATCTCTTTACTAACAAAAGAGCATCTTTTGAAAGCGAATCACCGTACGTACGTCGTTCTGTAATTGTAACCTACCGATCGATCTACACATTCAAGCGGGTTCTTTTCAAAAAAAAAAAAAAATTGGTGAAGAATGAAAATATCGTCCCATTTCCATGGCCCATCTATTTACTTCAGATTGCGAAATAGTATCAGTTTAGATTCACTAGGCTCCATGCAAACCTATAACCACATAGTATCAGTTTCTTTAACCATAATTTAGAGTCACTATGTTTCATAATATAAATAATTTCATTTAACTTAAAACACACAAATATTAAAATTATTTTTCATTTAATATACTAAATATGTAAATTAAACAAAATGTAAAGTAGAGAATATTTAATAAAGATAAATTCTTTTACAAAAGATTTTTTTTTAAATAATCTTTTTCCTAAAACAACTTATACTGTAAAACAGAAAATACATATTCTCTTACTAGTTTTTTATATAAACTACATATTCCGGTAGCTAGCTTCTCCAAATTGTTGGATCAAGGTTAAAATAAATAGGTTCAAATGTTGACAGAACAAAAGGTCTGGAACAAAAAATAAGACAGAGGGACTAGCTAATAAAAAAGAAGCCACAAGAGAGAAATAAATTACACTAATAGGTTATAGTACTCGTACCTAACTGCAGAAACTCTCTAGCTTGAGGACGTTATGGGTTTACTTCTTTGAACATCTTCCTGCAAAAACAGAAGATCAAACAGTGATATGTTTTACTAATCATGAACAACAACGAAAAGCACAAGAGAGAATACTTTACCAGTCAGAAACATATCCACCAAACCTATGAACACTAATGCAGAGACCATTACACAAAGTGCCAATGCAAAGCCATTTCTAATCTCTGATTTCTTCTTTAGCTCACAGACAGTCTTCTTTAGCTCACACACGGGCTTCTGTAGCTTGATCAGCATTTGGTCACACTCAAGAGATTGATCCTTGAGCTGCCGGAGTTGTCTCTTAAGCTCACACATCTCCTCCGTGACAGCCACATCCCACCATTTCCAAATGTGGCAGTCCCCATCATCCACATTTTCGCACGTGAGGTACCTTATGTAAAGATCTTTACGAGTGTAAGAGCATCCGACAACAGGCTGAGCACCACAATAGCATATCATCGGGATACCATCATCATCCTCTGGTTGAGGTAACAACTGATCAGCTTCATCCGCGTACAACTGAGCTTCTGCTTCAAGAAGATAGGTCATGTCTACAGAGTTTGATGATGAAGAAGGCTGGCTGTAGCTGTAATCTTGTCCCATGTTCGTTAAACTTGAGACAAATGATGAACGAGCATAGTTAAAGAACTATATCTGAATAAACGAAATCAAGAACCAAGGAAAAAAACAACATATGGATTAAAAAAACTGACAAATCATTCACCACCGAATGAAAGCAAACACATTTAAACACAAGGTTTTCAAACCGTTAAGAAAAAAAGAGAAGATTCGCTTCAGATAGAAACCTATAAATCGTTTCGAAACCTTTTAAGAACGAACAACAAATCCGCTTCGGATTGAAACCAAAATCGTTTCAAAACCCTTTCTACAAACGCCCATACTCGATTTTAGCCCCAAATCGATTTATCCCCAAAATTTTTCGAAACCCTAATTTCAAAAAACAAACCCAAATCGATTGAAACCCATTGCCGAACCTTTAATTAAGAGGAAAGAAGATGAAAACTGATATAAATCGAACAAATATACAAGTTCAGGCATCGATTTACCTTTCGTCTAGCCGATGGAGATAAATCGCCACGAAATCGCCCTTAGTCTCGAGAGGTTTTTTTTTTCTTTCTCGGTCGAAAATGATCGATTTTTTTTAAAACCAAACAAACCACACACCAAACCCGTCCCACTCATACGCTGCCACGTATACAAGGATCAGCTCCTTAAGCTCCTTCCCGACGGACCAATCCTTGCCGAAATTAACATAAAAACCATTATTATATTAAAACTAACCTAAGGATTAGCGCTAAGAATTGATCATGAACCCCCGTTGTGGGTGGTCTTACAATACAATAGGCCGTGAGACTTTTTCTCATAGCTAGGTCCAAACACGCTCCAAACATTAAAAATAAAAGTTGATCAAAAAATCATTTAAAATTAAAAAATGTAACGTTTTTCCATTTTTCTGATACTCATCAAATCATCAGTTACATTTTTTATATAATATCTATTATATTACATATGATGATTAACTATAAGTAGCATATATGAATAGTTTCACGAATAGTGATTTCATAATATAGATTTTCTTATAATATTTAGATTCACAGACGATTCTGCATGTACCATGTATTTAATGGACATTCTTCGCAACTTACAAACACAATGAAAGATATGTCTAAAACACTTTAGAACTTATAAAAATTGCATCTTATAATATATAAAAATTGCATATTTTGAGAATCAAATTTTATACATGGTATAGAAACCTTTAAACTTTGACTATGGTGCTTCCACATTTTGACTAGGAACTACTATTAATTCAGCATGATTCTCTCTTTTTAAAAAAAAAAATCAGCATGATTCGGCTAAAATTTAAACAGAAAAGACGTTCCTATGAAAAACCCTTTGGAATTAGCTCATAAAATAATTTGGGTAAGCATCTCTTTACTAACAAAAGAGCATCTTTTAAGCGAATCACCGTACGTACGTCGTTCTGTAATTGTAACCTACTGATCGATCTACACATTCAAGCGGGTTCTTTTCAAAAAAAAAAAAAATTGGTGAAGAATGAAAATATCGTCCCATTTCCATGGCCCATCTATTTACTTCAGATTGCGAAATAGTATCAGTTTAGATTCACTAGGCTCCATGCAAACCTATAACCACATAGTATCAGTTTCTTTAACCATAATTTAGAGTCACTATGTTTCATAATATAAATAATTTCATTTAACTTAAAACAAACAAATATTAAAAATATTTTTCATTTAATATACTAAATATGTAAATTAAACAAAATGTAAAGTAGAGAATATTTAATAAAGATAAATTCTTTTACAAAAGAATTTTTTTTTTAAATAATCTTTTTCCTAAAACAACTTATACTGTAAAACAGAAAATACATATTCTCTTACTAGTTTTTTATATAAACTACATATTCCGGTAGCTAACCCAATATATTTTCTTGGGTTTTTTAGTAAAAACAAATCAAATTTTAGGAAAAGTCAACTCTTTTTAATGGTGTATATTTTGGTGGACAGCGGAGTAAGAGACTAAAAAAAACAAGTAAAGGAAGGAGCAGATGAAACAAGTGTTCAATAAAGATTGGCCTTAGCTATTGTAGTTATCAAGGCCAAGGTCTCTCAGTGGCAGAGGCTCTGCATATCTCATTGTTGGCCTTAGCATTCGTTATCAGCTTCTCAATTCCAATGGCAAGCAGAATAGTTCTGTTAAGTTCCCAACAGTATAGCTTATTTGATCAGAGATTGTGTGATATGTGCATATTCTTGAATGAAAACAAACGGAAAGAGTTTTTTTTACCTGTTTCTGCATTTTTTACAGCAATGTTACGTATCATGTTGCAAGCGTTTCTCTGCATATGAGCAGCTGCTAGGAACCTCTTCATAGCTTGGACTGCTAGATCACCGGCTCCAGCTTCTATAGCACTCGCTGCGTGTGCTGGTGATCTCAGACAGATTATAAGAGATTATCGACATCACCTGAACAAACCGGTGTATCTTGTGTCAACCACAAGTTTTATGCACTCAGATCCTAGTGTATTGCTACAAGAAAGATTCTTTACTCGACAAAACGTTCTTATCAGTTCTAGTATACATAGACCTGTAAGTCACAAGCATTTCACTAGACAGCAAGATTGAAAATGGCATTGGACATAATGTTGTGAGAGGGTTTTATTTTGGTATTAGTAACCTCTTGTATGACTAGAGGATCGTGGGAGAATCGTTGTGCGAGCTTGATTAGCTTGTCGAGACCTTGCTTCTCAACTATGGTACTCTTGTTAGAGTCACTTCCTGCCAACTCGAGATACAAACACAGAGTTAGACAAACATTTCTCACGCCTGCTTACAATATTAAGAACATGCTTTAATAACATTCTTCTGCTGTCGGAAGAACATGAACATACGCCACTGTCAAAAAGTGGTACGGAGAAAAACTTAAGGCAAGTTGCAGAAAAGTTTAGAAGCTACGCACCTTAGACAACAGGGAACAGCAGGTCTTAGCAGCAGTTTTGTAGCTAATTGATGTTTACACTTTGCCAAAAGAAACAAGTAGAAGTATAAGAAATATAAGAAATCATACTTCAGGCAGAGAAAGAAGAATAAGGGAGATCAGTGGGAAGAGGGAAATGAAGTGTCGAAACTTCTGGATGAGACAGAAGGAAAGGAAGAGAGTAGAGACTCTAATTGACAAGGAAGTTTGGCGGTTAGAAACGAGTGAGAGTGTGGAGCTCAGCTATATAGTAAGAGTGAAGAGTGAGAAACAGTTTATGCTTGTATTTTGTAATGAGTATGACGTTATGAGTCATTTGTTCACAGTCGTGATGAGATTGATGACGAACTCACAATCGTGATCAGATTGTGTAGTGAGTTATACTTACAAGCTTCTTGATCAATAAACATTCATTCATTCTCTTAAGATTCAGTTACAGATTCCTAAAACCTAACACAGTAATCTCCTGGGAAGCAAAGATACTCTTCCCTCTTTTGAGATTCTCCGACAACCTGTTGAAACAACACAAAATAAAATCAGCAGTTAACTTAATCTTTAGACATCAAGCTAACTGCTTTTAATGCTGATTGTGATAAGACCTGAAAGATGGATCTTCCACTGGGTAAGCCAGAGATTTTATTGACGCCTCTCTTGTCTCTTTCTCAAGATTCTTACCAAACAACAAAATGCAAGCTGAGTTTGAAAACAATACACTTCAATGTTCCATCTCAAAATCCCCATTACATGTGTTTCTTTTTACTTTGGTAAGTTTCAGAGTTACTTCATCCATTTCACTGTTTATGCACGCAGATTAATAAAATATTTAATTTTACATAAAAATATTATTATCTATACAAATAATCATATTTTAATCAATTAAAAATAAAAGGGCAAATCTCTCAAATAACACATTTTGAAGTTTTTGTCACAAAAATAAACTTCAAAAACAAAAATTTTATCTTTTTAAAATTAATATTTTTTATTTAATTTTCAATTTTAAACCTCACCCCCAAAACCCCACCCCATAACTCTAAACCCTAAGTCTATATTAGTTAACTCAAGGGGTATAAACATATATTTACCCTCAAAATTCCACCCCAAAAAGGTTATTTTGTCATTTTTTTCCTTAAAGTTTATTTTTGTGACAAAAACTTTTTAGGTGTATCTTAGGGTATTTCTCAAAATTAAAATAACAAATAAAATTAATAAATTTTGCATTGAAATTATAAAACGGATACTTATTTTGAAAAAAAAATTTCACTCGAAATAGAGGTAGTATATGTTTAGAAACTAAAATCTTAACTAGTGTTCACACATTGCTCCACATACCAAACGAACTGAGCAAAATCAATAAAGAATTCCACAATAGACATCCAATATTGAATTGGAAACAAGAGAACCGACAATAAACATATTCAACGTCAAAATTGACTGGATGTCGTGGTCTCAGCAACATGTTCATACTGATATCCCTAGAAGTCATAAAACAATAATCCAAAACTTTGACTTGGCTTCAAACGGTTTCACTAGATTTTCATACACAAGTATTGTTTTGTCAAAAACCCAAAACTGCTTTGCCCCCAAAAGAAAAGAGGTTTTCCTTCTTTGCTGGTAAAAAGAATATACAAATCCAACTCCAAATATTAAAAAAAAAGAACAAACATTTCTTCGTAAAAGATTAAACAAATATGTAAGCAAGTTGTATCCCTCCCTAACCGGAGAGTCAATATAACACATTGAGTAACCGTCGTTGCTCAGCTTCATCTGAACGTAACGAGTAGATATCCGGTGGGGCAGTGGTGCCTCCTTTCTGGATCAACCTAGCATTCGATGAAGAAGTAGACTTTTGTTGATCAAGATAGACAACAACAACGCTTATGTCGTCATGGAAATGTCGTCTAACTCCTTTGGCTATTTTCTTTATATCTCCATATCTCATTTCTCTCTTCCTTGCAGCTTCTTCAAGAGCTGCTCTTACAAGTTTTCTTGCTATTCCCTGTTGATGATCCCACCAGAGAGTTAGAAATCTATAAGTAGCTATAGCTGAAAGAGAAAGACACAAGCTTCTTGAGTTTCTTACAGTTCTTGGGTGTTTGAGTACAATTTCTACTGCTGCTTCATCACTAAGATGCTCCCAGAGACCATCTGATGCAAATATGAGAAACAAGTCTTGTGGCTTTAGCTTCCTTACTATGATGGAGGGTTCTGCTGTCATCGCGGGTCTCCTCAAAGGAATGTGATTTCCATGTTGCTGGAATATTGGATCCCTGTAAAACTCTGGTTTCTTCAAGTACACATCACCAATTGATCTCGATACCTATAAAGAATCACACAAAGAAATGATTTAACCAACTAATATCAATATACAACGAGCTCAACATTCATGGAGAGAGAGGTTAATCAAACGCGAGAAGACACCATTAGACTATGTTTACATACCTGAATAATGCCTTTAATCCTCCAAACTCCACGAATGTACATAACGATTTGTGAATCATCCGGGTTAAGTTCCTTAACCTCCTTTCTAACTTCTTCAACAGCAACGTTATGATCAGTAGACAACCGTTCAGCTGCAGCACCCTTACTACTACTATTACTATCATCCCCTGCAACAACGCTCCCAAGAACGGCTCTCGAGTCTCCAAGATTCGCAACATAGAGTGTGCCATTAGAGATAGCACCAAAGAGACAGCAAGATCCTACAGTAGCCATTTGTGGTTTCATAGGGAGAGACCGTTTAACCATATGACAAAAGTCCTCTTCAGTTTCTTTAAACGCTTTTTTGATTACATCTGCAGATAGTCCTCCATGTTCTTGTGCGAACTCTGCAAATTACAAAACAATACTGTTAGCTTCCCTAACAAGAACCCAGACATGTTATTATGTTAAACAGGAAAAACAGAGCATGAAGATCACAAAGACCAAACTTTTGTAGCAAAGTTCGAAGCTTTTTATAGTGGAAAGTGACTGAATAGGTTACTACAAAACCTGAACATGCTAAGATGTAAGAGAACATTGATTTACCAGAAGAAAAAAAAACAGAGCATAGATCACAAAGGCCAAAACTTTATAGCAAAGTTCGAATCTTTTTGTAAAACCCAGATCGAGAAGTAGGATTATTACTGTGAATATAAGGAAAGAGATGTCTATTCACGAATCTAGAAGCTTCAGGTCCGCCATGACCATCGTAGACGCCGACGTAAGTAGCAGAGGAAGACGTGAACACCTGACTCTGATCCTCCAGGCTAGAATTGGCTTGAACCACCGCGATCGAGTAATCCCCGCCGGCGTGTGGCTTCAATTCCGATTGCCAGAGTAAACCGTCACCACTCGCTCTGCTTCCTAAACACCGTTCGAGGGGCCGCGCTAAAGCTCGCAACATCGTCGATTGCTAGGGTTAATCTGATTCGAATTGAAAAGGGTTTGGGTTTTTTTGGAGGAGGAGTTTTGATCCGTTCGTTAGGTTTTTTTGATGTGATTGGAATTTAAGGGGTTGTCTGTTGAGTTGGTAAAAGGAAACCGCGTGAAGAAGAAAATGACAGGTGACTTGGACTACGCCGTTCTTTATTTATCTACGTAGACTACGCGTCGTTTTTTATGCCGCGCTTTTTTTCCAATCCATATCCTCTCTTTGTAAGCTTTTTTCAACGCGTTGTTTATTTATTTTCCTTTCTCCATTTGGCAATTTTTTTCTAAAAATAGAGAAGATTTGTGGGAGATAAAATTGTTTTTGTATTACATATACGTTACTTTCCCTTAATAAATACTTTTCTTCAGGAACAATTAAAAATTTAATATAAGAATATCTTGCCTGATGTCTCAACAGATTTCTAGCTAATATCAACATCTACTTAAATGTATTTTAGAGGAAATTTTATATATTAGCCTAAATAATTAAAATTAAAGTGTGGTAGAAACTATATAAAATTAATATGGAGTATGTTGAATTTTCTCAGGCAGATCTCAATGTTATTTTCATTATCAAACAGTACAATTAAGTACAAAAGTAAAAGGAAATTCTCCAAAATGTCAACTTTTAAAAAAAATCATAAAAATAATATATAAACTTTTCAATATAGCATTTTAAATGATAAAATGAATCGTATTAAAATAAATGATAAAATAACTAAAGTATTCTTAACTTTAAATGTCATAAATTAGTTCTCTAAATACTAAATCTTAAACCATAATTAGTAAACTTTAAACTCAAATATTATATAATTTAATTTTTTTATAAATATCATTTTAAATTTTTATTTGTATGTTATTTTACTGCTTATTTGAAACCTCATAAGGAAATTATATTCTGTATTCTTTTCTCAAATTAGACAATATTAGTATTTAATATATTTGTAGGAAAATGCTGTAATAAGAGGATGAGTAAAGCTGTAGCCAACGTGTAAGCTGATATACACTTCTTTTGTTGGATAAGAAAGACAGATAACTACTGAATTCAAATTCTGGCTAATCTACTCATTCAATATTGTATTTAATCAACCATTTTCATCACGTTATATTCAGTTTCCATCATAAGAAACATACATTTGTTTCGGGTCAAAATGGTGGATGTATTCTTGATTACTTATAATTTAATAGCTACTTGCTCATTTAATTCTGTTAATCACAAAGACGTTACCTCAGTTTAGTTAAGAAACTGACGTGGACAGACTTTTAAGCTGTGTATATAATAATTAATATAGGTTTATGTCACGTTATAGTTTCTAGAATATGGTCAAACTCTCTGTTTTGTTCTACCGAATTGATCAAAATGATGCTCAGTTTTAATTTAATTGCAAGTTGCATGATTTAGTCAAGAAAGTAAGAAACTGATGTGGACAGACTTATATGAAGATACGAGTGGGTAACTAGGAACACGTCGGCCCAAGTTGTTGGACTTTTTTGACCAAGACATGTTTCCCAAATATTTTGCTTTCTCCTTATTGTGTTCATTATGCATTGGCACATGTGTTTCCAAATTGCAGATTTGCTTATCAACATTAGTAATTATTAATTAATGATTAACATATAAAGAAGAAAGTACTCAGAGGTGGAGAAATTTGCAAGAGTCGAGTTTAGTTAAAACTCAGTTTTAAAGTTGGAGGAAGACAACTAGTGTTAGTCTTTTTTTTTCTGCACAAGACAAAACTATTAGTCTATTTGTAGCGACTTTAAAATTTAATTCAGTAAAAGCTTCCAAGGTAGTTCAATGTTTTAAAGTTGACACAAAAACTCGCTAAAATAGCTCAATGTTTACAAATCACCAAAGTCGGTATTGAACATAGCGAGATTAAATATTTGTTTTGGTTTTAAAAATTAAAAGGTTAATATGAAAAAATTATTTAACTTTTAAATTAATAGAAAAAGAATTGATCATTTAACTCTTAATTTATTATTGTTTCATGCTCTATATTACTTTTAGGATAGGCTCTGCCAATCACACCCCCCCCCCCTCCTAATCACTTCATGTATCCACCTAACGTTCTTGGATCAATTCTCAAGTGAAAATAAATTAATATCGCAAATCATTCCAAACGAAGCAACCACATCCAAATCACAATGAGTTTGAAGTTTCATGGAACATAGTCTAATAAACACACTAAGCATACAAACATAACTATTCTCAACGCTCAAGAATTCAAGATAAGTTAGGCGAATTGCATTGTTGGTATGTGTTGACCAGCTAAGCGTATTTCTAAAGATAAATATATTTTCTTAAATTCTTTTTTTAAATCATAAACAGTTCGTAAAGCTTTTATTAATAGTCATAGACTATAAATTTCAAAAATATTAACTTTATTAAGTTATCATTAAGTATAAGTTTTTCTACCTCATACGCAGTAATAATTTTAAATAATCATATAATTTATTTTGAAAAACTTGCTTGCATTTTAATATATTTTATTTTATATTTTACCTTCACACAGTTTAGGCAAAGATAAATCATAACTTTTTTTGTAATCTTGCCTCTTTGATTTGATTTGATTATTTATTTATTTAATTTGAATTTAATTAAAATTAGAATTATATTTTATATAAATGCTATTTTATTTAAATTATATAGTGATTATTTCTTTTAAATGTGTTTCTTATCCCCTAATTTAAAATATGTCAATATTTATATACATAAATTTAATAACTTTTTTAGTATAAATATGTTAAAATAGTAAAAAAAAAGTTAATTAATTTGAAGACTCAGTAGATATTAATAAATTTACAGATCTTTAATCAATAACTATTTTTAATTGATTAGTATTACGTAGTTTGTAACTGTTAATGCACATTAACAATTAATTTTAATAATATATATATTTATACAAAATGTGATATATAAGTTAAATTAAAAATTAATGTAATTATATTTATTTTATTTTTATTAATGTGATATATTATTTTTATTCTAATGATGATATATGAGTTATTAGTTATTAATTTATTTAAAAACATAAAATATATATTAAAGATAACTTTTAATGATGTTATAAAATCTATTAATCATTATTAAATTTAAAAATCTTTGCAAAGAATATAAATTTTCATAGGGAAAATTTTATACCTCACAATTTTCTAAAACATGTTATTATTTTCTTAGTGAGAATGAATGTATTGATAACATATGAAAAAATTAATTTGCAAATAATGTTTAGAAGATTTATTACTTATTAAAAATGGTTAATTTTAGAAAAAAATATATATTTATACGTATAACTAAGTTTAAATTTTGTAATAATTAATTTCAAATAGGAGGAGTAATATTTATACTTACACAAATTCTAATGCGTCACTGGATCAAAGAAAAAGTCTCTTCCCGACTTGAATTCTCATACACCGGCGAAGATTCATCGGAAACTTTTCAGATTAGACGAAAAGAAGAGAGCTCGATGAAGAGCAGATTGAAGAGCTACAAGAGGAAGAAGCTAGGGTTAGTCACAGCCATCTTCTTCTGTTCTCTCTGTTTCCTCATCGGCTTCTACGCTTCAACTCTGCTTTCTCAGGTGCTGATCTAACTCTATGGCTCTCAAGATACCATCAGATCTTCGTGACTAATCTAGGGTTTATCGTGTTTTTTTTTGGTGGCAGAATGTTCCTGGAGTTAGACCCAGGTTGAGAAAGCTGGAGATGGTGGAGGACGGTGAAGGAGAAGAAGCTTACTCGATGCCTCATGGCGTTACTGGAGAAGAATCTGTTGGGTCAATTCCGTTTCAGGTGGGTTATCTTTGTTTTACTAATTTTAGACTTGAGACACTTCTTAAGGGTAAAGTTGCAATCTTTGATGGATCTAAGCTCTGTTTTCTGACTGATTATGAGTGTGAGGTCATTGGGTTTTTCTAACGTTTGATCAGCTGATTCGATTACGTAAGGGTAAAGCTGCGATCTTTGATGGATTTAAACTCTGTTTTCTGACTGATTATGACTGTGAGGTCATTGGGTTTTCTAACATTGGTCAACTGATTCGATTATTTAAGGGTAAAGTTGCGATCTTTGATCAAATTAAACTCTGTTTCGTTGCTTATTACATTGGTCAACTGTGTCAAGTAGAGAGATTTAGGGCTTCGTCTATTTTTGGATCATCATTGATTAAAGATCGTGCAGTGTGATCGATCTTAAGTGTAAAGTTGTTATCGTTGATCGAATTAAACTCTGCTTTCTGGCTGATTATAAGTGCGAGGCTAATGGGTTTTTGTAACATTGGTTAAACTGAATCAAGTAGGGAGATTTGGTGCTTCATCTATTTTTGGATCATCATTGATTAAAGATGGTGCAGGTACTGAGTTGGAAGCCGAGGGCTTTATACTTTCCGAATTTCGCAAGTGCGGAGCAATGCCAAGCTATAATAGAGAGAGCAAAGGTTAATCTGAAACCTTCTGGTCTGGCTCTCCGTCTAGGAGAAACTGCTGAGAGCACTAAGGACACTAGAACAAGGTTCTTGTTTCCACTCTCATGTTGCATTTTTTTTTGCACAAAAGACTCACCTTTGATTTTCTGAAGGACTAACATTCATCAGTATCCTTTCCTGGTGTGTTGTTTACAGCTCTGGAACTTTTGTTAGTGCTTCAGAAGAGAGTTCTGGTGCTCTAGATTTTGTTGAAAGGAAAATTGCAAAAGCTACGATGATCCCAAGGACCCATGGAGAGGTGGTTTAGTTATCTACTTCTCGTTTGAATCATAGATATTAGCGTGGTAGTAGCAAAAAAAAGCATCTATTGATACCTTCGGTTGAGTGCTTATCACTCCTTTGATATCGAGATTTTGCTAAACAGTGGTGAATATCCTTTAGTGGTAACAAGTGAGTTGATGTTTTTTCTTGCAGGCATTCAATATTTTACGGTATGAACTTGGCCAAAAGTATGACTCCCATTATGATGTTTTCAACCCAACAGAATATGGACCACAACCCAGCCAAAGGGTAACATCCTTTTATATCTCTCACATTTTTCATAGCGTTCTTTAGAACCTGAGACCTTATTTGATTTTTTTGCAGATTGCTTCCTTCCTATTGTACTTATCTGATGTAGAAGAAGGTGGTGAAACCATGTTTCCTTTTGAGGTCAGTTCACAATACCTCATTTGCATATGTACACACAACTCAAACCGTTTTTATTAGCTTTGGTTCCTTCATTCTTACCCTTTTGATTGCCAGAACGGTGCTAACATGGGCAATGGATATGATTACAAGAAATGTATCGGGCTAAAAGTAAAACCTCGGAAAGGAGATGGTCTTCTTTTCTATTCAGTACTTCCAAATGGAACAATTGATCAGGTAATTAAAGTTTCAACATGTATATCACTCAACTCCATGTTTCATTTTCTCTTTTCTTGACTCCATTTCTTTGGATTAGCTCTTTGCTTATGGTTGCAATGCGTTTTGCAGACTTCGCTACACGGGAGTTGCCCTGTGATCAAAGGAGAGAAATGGGTAGCGACCAAATGGATCAGAGATCAAGAACAGGAAGAGTAGAATATTTTCTTGTTTTCCATTGTTATTTCTCAGAGCTTCTATATCTTTTTGCCTGAAAAAAGGGTCTTATGCCGGATTCGTTATGTACAGTTTTTCAACAGTGACAGTGTCACGATTCAACAAAGACAGTGTAACGATTGGGGTTACTTAAATATAGTTTGACGCAGTCCTACATTATAATGTGTTGTGAATGTGTGTCTTTTGCTCTTAGGATTTAACTCAGGGAGTAAATCAATGCAAGCTCTATGCTTAATCTCACTATAAAGAACTTTTACCACACCAAAGCCCCACCTCTTATTATCTTTAAAGCTTGGACACTTGAACTATCCAAAGCAAAACCAAAACACAGCCCAATTCAGTGCATTGGACATTGACTTCTCGTTTTGTGATAGATAGACTCTCTCTGAGGCTTCCCAAGTGGACTCGGCCAGTCTAACTTGATTTTCTCATGGGTCTCACTTAGTATGTTGTGTTACAATAAGGGTAGACCGATCCAGTTTCAAGATTAACCAATGTGAAGGTGTTTTTGCCACTAGGTGATATTCTCATTATTGCTATTGTTGAGGTCTGCCCTTCTTTTATGGTTTCATCAAGGGAGAACGATAACAAAGCAACAGCCACCACACACACATTAGGGAAAAAAAAGTAAAAAGGAAACTCCAAATCAAGATTTTGGATTAAAAAAAAATCATAAAACATGATCCATTACAAAAATTAAAGTCTCGAAAGCTTAAGAAACCAAATAACTGCTTTTTGGATAAACACCGGATCTTCTTTAACGGTACTGCAAAGAGAAACCACATACCCATATGAATTATTAGTTATAATTGATAAATAACATCAAACACACAAGAGTAATTGATAATATCACCAACATATTTACCTTAATGAATCCAATTTCCTTGGCGTTGCTGCGGAAACACTGTCTACAACAGTTAAGACCATACTTCCTGATCAGCCCATGGGAGTTTCCACACACACGGCTACACAAAATCCAATCTTTTATTTAGATATATCATCAACACATTCTAAGACTACATTTACAGTTAACCATTCAAGCAAAAGTTTGCATCTTTGTAATAAAAATGTTAAAACACTCTTAAAAAGGGTCACGAAACATAACAACATGGAGTATGCTTCCGACAAGAACTTTTAACACAGACAGACCTAAACAGTAACATGACAAGCAAAGCTTCCAAATATGTATAGATAAAACACGAATCAAAAGACGAGTGAACATGGCAATTACCAGGTGCGGGAACCAGGCCCGTACTTCTTGGGATGAGAGTTCCAAATCGCCGCAAAACCCATGATTTTCAGAATGCTTAAGCTAGAAGATGAAGACGAGCGGCGAGGAAACACTGAATCTTTGTGGAAAACCCTAATAAGCTTCTACGCACATACTCATTTTATATGAATTTGTGGAGTAGGCCCAAATGAAAACTCATTTTGATTATAAGATGGGCCTAGTTATAGAAGCCCAATATGAAATTTTGAAAACGTATAACAATATGATACATTAAAAAAAAAGAAGAGAAATGTGTGTGCCTTTAATGGTAACTCACTCTAGAAATTAATGCCATCCGTTTAGGTTATAATTTAGTTTTACTCACACGATAAGATGGATAGCAAAAAGTGTATATTTGTTTATTTATAAGTATTGAATTTTGTATATACATATTCATGTTCCATCTACTCATCACTGATGTTCATAATATCAGCAAACAACAGTTTTTATAATAAAATAATACTTGTTTCTTAAAAAATTACTATACCAAAATTTTAGTGTAGTTCGATACATTATAAGAATAATAACAATATATATAGCATTAAGGAAGTATTAATATTCAATTGAAAGGGGGGGGGGGAGATTTCACTATATAGTTGTCAAATTATTTTGATTGGTACACTATAGGATTACAAATCTTTTTTTTTTTCTTTTTTTTTTAAAACGTAATTTTTTTTTATTCTTCCTTTCAAAAAGGGATACTGTTTTTGAATACAAGAAGGTGAAACGCTTAAATAAAATCTTTTAAATTTGTAAAATCACTATCAAAGTATTAGGAGGAGAAGTTAAGAAAACGACAGAGAAATATATATAATCACCAAGGAACAGTCACATATATCAGCTTCGGTATCAAATGATACAAAAAAATATAATTTTTTTTTGTCAACAAAAATATATAAATAAACTATACTGTTACCTCTACACATATATGGGGAAAAAATAATACCAGGAGATGGAAAATGACTTTTCTCGTTCGCCATAATGTAATTCGACTTTTCTTTAGTTGAATATATCACTCTATTAGAAAAATATACATATTTTTTCCTTACCTGCTTACAAGTTTAAACCATAGATATATTTTAAATTTTGAACCAAAGTCAATTATAATTTAATAGGAGATGAAAAACTAAAGTCAACTGTAATTTAATACGAAAATACTAGTATATCACAATATAAATTAGTTGGTGAAGAATATCTTGTGTACACCGTTTTATTATTATTATTAGATACAGGTTTTTATGTATTTAGTTAATTCGGAATTAATCTCCTAATTTTGGATATGAAAGGAAAATAGTAAACTTGTGCCAAATAACCGAACTAATTGAATCTGCAATGCCACAATCTATATACTGATTATATTCAAACTTCTTGGAAATTATGTCGAAATTAAGAAAAATATGTTACTGCTCTTTCAAATATTTTTTCCCCTAAATTTACTCTTTTGAATAAATGAAAAGGTGTATTTTGTTATTAGCTTGGCCCTTCTGAATATTTTCATTAATGTTATATATTACTATAAAAGTATATTACTCAAAGAGTTGATTCTATCAACAATATGGAACAGTACTAAATCAGTGATATAAGAGTTAATTAAACTCATAAGATCCATGAACCCTGTACATGATTTTTCTATATAAAATTGAATTTCATTAGCATAAAACAAGCTTAGTAAAATCACCTAAAATCATTATGAAATATTTACCAAAGAAGAGACATATTGTGGAATGTCTATCATTTTCTCAGCGTAAATCATTAACAGTTGATCATAGAAATAAATAAAAAATTGGTGTAAAATCTCTTATCAAAAACAAAAGACATTCTTCTATTTTTATCCCTCAAAAACATTCCAAATAAAATAAATAGCAATCCAACTGTTAACTAGTATTTGGAAGGACGCAAGAAACACACACTTATTTTTTATTAAGAAGTTTTGGATCGAAATCGTCATCTAGATATATCCTATATACAGACTATATAATGTGATCTGGTTCCAAATACTACTCAATTCTATGAGGACACCCACCTTTCTAACATGATGACACATTCCTCAAAGATGCAGTTCAAGGGGAAAAAATGCAGACCTCTTTGTTTTAGCATGTGAAAAATGATGATATCATGATCAAGATCATTGTTGTTTGTTTGCTACATAACTAGTAACGGTAATGCACAGTGAAACAACACAAGTGTTAGTATGTTACTTGTTTGTTTGCAGAAAAATATAACTCAGAGATATGTAAGAAATACTATCTTATGCACTCAATTAATGTTTTAACTATTGCATGTCTTGAAACAAAATTGGCGTAATATGATGACAACTCAACTAAGTATTATTCGTAAGAGTGCAAATAATTAATGTTTTAACTATTGCATGTCTTGAAACTTGAAAGTAGGTGTTAGAAATACTATCTTATGCACTTATCTCTATAGTTTATTATATTCAAATAACATGTTACGTTGGTTAAATTTTGTTACATTTGAATCAAATAACAGAAAAGATAGTGGATCGGATTGACCTAAAGCTTTCGAGAAAGGATATAATCATCTTTCGATGGTGTGACTAGACATGAACGATTGGATCTCAGTTCCGGCCATTACAGGAAACGGACAGAATCACTTGGATTATATATAAATTGCAGATTTATCAACTATATTAGAAAACTTAATAGATCATTTATATTCGTCTGGTCTTTGATTTGATCAAAATCTATTCTAATCTATATTTCATTTCTTTATTATTGGTCGAATATATTTCATTTCTTTATTATTGGTCGAATATATTTCATTTCCTATATCCATTAAAATAATGTTAGTGTTTCTTGTTGCCCTATAGACTTTTGTTTTTGTTGTCATACATTTTTTTGTCCTACATCAATCAATGCACCAAAAGTCGGAAGTTTAATAAAAAGAAAAAGACAAATGGACGAGGCGGACGCAAACCGTAACAAACATTTAAATATAATGTTAAAGATTCTGTAATAATCGTATCGTTAAGTACAATCAAATCAAGAAGCCATATTGAAAGAACTCAAGAAGAGAAGAGTAAGAAAATTGTATTAATAGGTGGTTTTATAATGGCAATATATATAATTAACGAATAAAGACATTCCCTTCAACTACCACTCGTCAGCAGAATCAAATTTAATTAAGACAATCAAATAAGTGCACTTTATAATATGCTATGTATTTTACATATACTATCTTTTTTAAAGGCGTTTTGGATGAGGGTCAGTATTCACAAATTATGTATTTTCTCAGCGTTATATATTCTACTTCATTAGAGAAAAAATAATCGATTTCACATTGTTAATTTCTTCTAAAGGATTTCAAACAAAAAATAATAATTTTCACTGTTTTACTTTCTTAATATATTTTCACATAGAATTTTCCAATTAATTAGGTTTTGACATCCAGAATCAAAGAATTTCATTTATGCATGTATATATAATGTTTTTAAGTCATTATTTCAAATAGAGGTTTAGTTGTAAAGAATCCGATTGTACTTATGTACGTTATAAAAAAACATTTGGGGCTTATCAACTTAAATATCAAAAAGTTTTTTTTTCTGAAACATATGTTAACTGGAAATGGGACATAACATATGCTACTACTACGCCCTTTTTCAAAAGAAAAAAACTTATGTTACTACTGATTATTCGTGATTGGCTTTCTGTTACCCTAACTTTTGTAATACATGCGTATGGCTTATATATGTCTACGTCTATATTTTTAGTGTCAAAACATTAGGATTTAAATATATGAACAATGATGCTGAGGAATTTCCGATATAGGTTGTGTTGGAGAGAAGATCCTACATTGTAATTATGTGTAAGACTTGAGTAATGTATAAGGGATTTGGAGTAATTCACTTGTCGTTAATTGATTTTAAGTTGGAAGCATAGAAAACTTATCATGGTATCAGAGCGGGTGCGCATCCTAACCTATTAATCCGGCCCAGACAGTGGCCTAATCAACACACTATGATCCGGAGAAGGTTTAGTACCTTCAAAATTGCTAGAAAAATAAAATATTATCTTAAAGAGGATATGATGGATTCTGCGAGATTAATGGTTATACCTACCATTATCTTGAGGGAGAGTGTTGGAGAGAAAATTTTATATTAAAAATATATACAGAACTTGAGTAAGATATAACTATATAATTTTTTTTAATAAATTCATTTATCTCTAATTGATTTTAAATTGTAAATCCATGAAACTTATCACGTTGCACCTTGATCACTTTGTATTTGGTAGGATTCGTTTCGCTTTTCTTTATCGCATATTATTAATTTTGTTTTTCAGTTTCAGGTTTTTACCAATGACACCATATAGTACTAATTTCACCAATAATATTGGTTTAATAAGGAGTTCTTGCCGTAGGAAAAACGAACGTAGAATATACCTTAATTACTTAAGTCTTGACTGAGCTTTTCAAAATTAATGCAATAAATTGATGTTATAAACGGATCCAAATGATTAGACTCCGCAACTCTGAAGTTATGGTTATTTCTGCCACCATTCCAACTTCTGTATATAATCTAGGTAGTAAGGTAGTAAAAAGAGTGCCTCTAAGATGCACAACCTGCTCCAGTGTCTGTGAATTTGAGAAAGTAACTAGGACCTTGATAGAGACATAGTTAATTCATCCTTCATTTTCTAATATAAATAACTGAAAATTGGGTTAAAAAATTCATCATAATTTTTTTTTGACAATAGATAGATCAATATAATAAAAGTTTGATAAAAAGAAAAAAAAAAAGATAGATCAATCTAATAAACCTTGAGATTTGTAATAAACTCCGATATGATTTACACATATATGTTGTAAAAAATCCAACATGTTGTGAGAGTAAAGACTTTAGTAAAATGGACATTTCAGACGAATTGCAAAGAAATTACAAGTCCCTCGGGGAGTTAGGGTCTAGGTAATGGCTTGGATCTGACGTAGCATGAATATTAGAAGTTATAAAACGTAGATTGACCATACTTCAGATTTTGGCTATCACTTGCATGGACATAATAACACCATCATGGGGGTGCATGTTTAACTTTATTATTTTAATAATCAGAAATTTCATGTCGAAACCCATATCAATCGCCAGAGTTTAGGAAAACGTCTGTTACTATAACGATCTAAGGGATTCGTAGAGGAAACTTGGTTCCTCATTTCACAATTGGTAATTTTTGTTCATTTTTTTGCATTTGTTCATACAAGTGGTGGTAGCCTATTAATAATTTTTTTAGGGTTTTGTGTGTATCCACATCGGTCATGATTTCAAATTTTTCTAAGAACTAATTTATTATCTTTTGGTCTAAGCTTGAGTTTTGGCCCGAGTGGCTAACATGGTGACTATAACAGACGATTTGTCCACTCTCTGACATTAGTAAAAAGATATTCCAAACTCGAATCAACCGACGGAGCATATCAAAAGAAAAAAAGAAAAAAACTAGGTTTGATGTTACAAAATAGCGTCTATATACGTTTGGCTACTTTTAAATCTTAGGTAGGCATCAAATTGCCAGCTATCTACCCAACAAAGAAATTATTGGAATGTGCGAATCATACTCGCCTGATGGTCGATGACGTTCAGTCGTGCGTGCAAGGATTGCTTTTAAATGTAATCTTCCTAAATAAAATGGGTATATAGTTGAAGCAATATAATTTTATCGTAATTTAATCAGATCTGATTACTTAATTGGGTCTTTCAAGCTGTGCATATATTTTATTCTACTGAATATATTTATCTTGAATAAAATAGATGTAAAGTATTCAACTGAGTATTGAAAGATACTGGCCGACACAAGACACTGATCTTTAATGGGTATGGATTTTTTTTTTTTTGGAACATTTTGCGAAACTCTTTCAGTTTCCTCCAACTTTATATTCCTTTAAAGGGTTGCATTTCCTAATTCTCATTCTACTCTCTTCTTTTGATATATCCGCATACATTAAATATGTATATTTTACTATATATATACTCTCTCTATATTTAACATTTTCACACATAGTAAAAAAAATTAATTGAAATAAATTTATGTTTTTAATAATTACACTTATTTAACTTATAATATTGAAATAAATAAAAATATTTATAAGATCAATATATTTTAAAACTAATATTAAATTAAAATAAATATAAATTACATTAAAAAAATTCTATTTTATATAATAATTTTTGTAAAACAGAGAGAGCATATTGCACATATTTTTTGAAAGTATCTTTAGGGGGTTTATTGATTAAATTTTAATTTTTGAAGATTTCATTATTATTGGTTTATAATTCTGTAAAATATTAATAGATCATTTGTTATTAGGTTTATATCTTTTACATTTCATTAAAACAATTATTCAAAAAATTAGTTTTCATTAATATTGTAATTTTATAATCTCTCTTGTTATTGATAGATATATATATATAAATTTTATTCATTATAACTCAGCTTTAGAATTACCATGTATATTCATAAGAGTTTTTAAATCTATGTAGCAAAAACATATATATATATATATATACATATATATATATATTAATTTTATTCATTATAACTCAGCTTTAGAATTACCATGTATATTCATAAGAGTTTTAAAATTTATGTAGCAAAAACATATACACACAAATACAGAACATTTTGTATTAGATTTTAATTGTTAAGTGACATAGTGAATATTTTTAGCAAAATCATTAAATAGTGGTGCAAGAACAATTTGAGACAACATAATCAAAAATCATGAAAACTAAACCTTTTGATTTTAAATAAGAATTGTTCCCATATGAAAAAGATCATGAAAACTTGAAACAAAAATCAAGTACGACAAAATAAAATGTGAAAATCATTATTAAAAAGAAAAATACTATTTTAATATCAAATAGTTATACTAATATAAAAAGTTTATTTCAGAAAATTGGATTTTTTTTGTAAAACATGTATATCTTATTCTATAAAAAGA
Source organism: Moricandia arvensis (assembly GCA_905132765.1). Lineage (NCBI taxonomy): Eukaryota > Viridiplantae > Streptophyta > Magnoliopsida > Brassicales > Brassicaceae > Moricandia > Moricandia arvensis. The sequence continues at coordinate 49,336 of CAJHQP010004053.1, forward strand.
TGTTTTGAGAATATAAATATATATATGAATGAAATATGTTTTAACAAATATTTAATAACTATTACCAAATATTTTGTATGAATTTGATTTTTGTTGATTATATATATGGAAATCCATGATAATCAACAACAATCAAATTCATACAAAATATCTATTAAAACATATTTCATTTAAACATCTAATTAGTGGTGAAATCTTCAAACTCCATACAAAATCTACTTCCAGTAACTCTTAATATTTAGTTTAAACGTATTATATATTAGTTGTCTTACCTTGGACTGATTAGGTAAGAACTGTATACAAATTAGGTATGCATAAGGTTCCCGATTATTTCTTTTGTTAAGTTAAGTAACCCATAAGTTCCTTTTCTGATAGTCACATAAAAGTTTATTTAACTTCTTTGACGATTCCCGTATCTTTTAATTATGATAAATAATTTATTATCAGATATTAGCTAAGCCTAATATTGGTGTATCATTGTCAAAACGAAACCGTGTGAGTATATGACAATATTAAAATTTTAGTTATATAACTATATTTTATTTTTAAAACATTTGAACCATTATTTGAATAACATGTGAAATAATTTTTTTTTCTAGTATTTGAAAATATTTAAATGAGAGATTTTTCTTATTTTTTTAATTGTGAGAGTTTATATAAGAATTTGTCAGTTTTAGCACACTACGTTTTTTTTTCTATGGTTTTTAAGTAACAAAATAACTTTCGCTCTTTACTAAAAAAATGACCGAGGTCTAACATTGTGCTTTTGCTAGGTAAAATGATCGGGGAAGCAATATTAGTGATTTTTTAAAGTAAGCTATTTTTTTATTAGAAGCATCTACGTTGACCTAGATGAATTAAATTTGGGTTGTTCATAATAATAATACTTCATAAATGAGAATAATGCTTAATTTTTGAAATTTTAAACTCAAAACAAGATTAAATTTGTTTGCTTTTAAAGGGAGATATTAACTGGGAGAGTGTGTGCTTACTTTTTTTTTGTTTTTAAAATCGCTTATGAGCTTTTGGAATTTTCACGCGCACGATCTGCCGTCCAGTGGTTGACGTAACCTAATCAATAATGAAATCATATAACTCAATTTCATGACTTTTTCTCATTTAAAACATTACTATGACACAAAAACTGTCACGTTCAAGAACAAGTATCTTCTCTTTTTTTTTGTTAATCGTTTCATTGACTTTGCACGTTATCTGGAGAATAGGCATGGCGTTCGAGTGTCCAATTGGATTTGGTTTGTGGTCAATTTGAATGCAGGTTATGGGAATATGAATTTTTAGCTATATTCGGATATTATAAAATTCGGTTTGGTTCAAATTTATTCGAGTTTGGTATAAATTTAGTAAATCATTTGAAAATAGGTTGCATCCAAAAAAAATTTGGGATTCAGTTCTAAATCAGGTGTAAGTAACCAGAGACATTCATTTCTACTCTAGTATACTCAGTTAACTTGAATGAGTGACTTTGTTAATTACTGAATCTTTGATATAAAACATAGACTTGGTCGTGGGAAAACTTCGACAAACCAAACATAATTCCAAACGATAACTCATGTAAAAATATAATGCTAACAACAATGAAGAATAAAACTCATATGCAATGATAACAACTCAAATGCGAAAACAACTCATATATATTCATAACTTTTAACTATATCTCATATACAACAAATATTTTGTTAATAACAAAGAAAAAACTTGAATACGTAGAATAATGAGGTAACAACAAATCATATACTAACATGAACCCGAGAAAAAATAATGAGGTAACAACAAATCATATACTAACATGAACCCGAGAAAAGAGATTAATGAGGTTACAAAATATCATATACAAATGTCAAAATAAATTTGCACCCCTTGTGTTAACAACAAAAATACACAAAAAAAAATATATGCAAGACAAAAATTCAAAATCATTGTCTAGCAGATTGAACCTGATAAAAGATCGATCTCTTCATGATATGTGTAGATATCGAATACTAGAAGAATTACAAGTACATATGAATGATATTTGAAGTCTTTGAAAGAGAATATGATTGTCACTGATGGTTTTGTGTTCCCATTTGGAGGAATCAAAGAAAATACATAAGATTATGGTGATGATTGTATCTATAAAAATTTAGCTGTAAAAAATTAGCTGTAAAAAATTAGCTACAAATAAATTAGTTGTAGCTGCAAAGTTGTTCATGTAGATTTTTTTTGCAGAGACTTTTCTGTAGTTAAATTTATTGTAGCTGAAAGCTATAAATTATAGATATTTAAAAATAAAATATAGGAAATATGTGATGTATATGTAAAATAAATATTTTTTGTCAATTAAATTATTTTTATTAATATTTTTAATAAATTATCAAATTTTACTATTATTTAAATTTGATATGTAAATAATATTTATGTTCTTTCAAATATTTCAGTAATTTTTAAAACACCCAAAATTATATTAAAAATATTTATAGATGTTTTTAATTATGAATATCTAATTTATTTGATACTATAGATAATGTTTTTTCATTTTGTCGATCCTACAGCCTACAATAAAGAAGATGTAGGTTTTTTACCTAAAATACATAAGAAAAAATATTTACATTAAAAATAAAACTAAAGCATAATTGATATAAATTAATAAAAACTTGACGTAGCCTTTAACTTTTAAAAATAAAACTACAACATGATTGATAAAGTTTAGTGTTTTAAAAACAAATAAAGTTAAAGTAAACCGATAAATCTCAACCAATCATCCACTATATATTTAGGGTTTCATGTATTTAAATCAGCGAAAGGATAAAGTAAAATCAAAGTGAATATTTGAGAATAAGGTTTATAAAAGGATTTGTGGAGAGAATATCACAATTTGTGCTTGGATCGAGTGATGAAAATGAAAAGGCAAAATATGCAGGAATATGAACTTGGGTTATGAATATAGTCGATTGGGTTTCAGATATATACCATAACCCCAACAGCCAAGCAGTTTCTCAACAAAATCCATATCTGACACATGTCGCTTTTATTAGAGTGGGTTCGGTTTGGGGTATCGGGTATGTTCAAATGAGTTAATATTCTAAGAAATCAATTTTTGTGTAGAAAAACTGTATATACCAGAAGATAAAATTAGAGGAAGAGTCTTAATGTATTTAATTACCCTAATTGTCTTTAACTAGCTAGTAAATGCCTATGCCCTAGCCCTAGGTTATACCAAATATAGTAAGCTATTCAAAATATAAACTTAATTACAAATTAAAAAACAATACATCCAAAATTGTCTTAAAAATCATAGAGTAAGCAGATAAAACGGCTTTATTCGGATTATTCATATTTCTTAGGTGTAAGGAAATAAATATATCTATATATAATATAAGTATATATGTACTAGAATATTAGATTGTAATTGTATAACTTTAATATTTAAGGTGTGACAACATAATGACAAACCGCATATGAATACTTGTATTATAGAGAACTTATTGTAAGTATTCATATGCAGTTTGTCATTATGTTGTCACACCTTAAATGTTGAGTTATACTATTACGATCTAAGTTCTCTATATTAAAGTAAGATACTAATACATATATAGTTATATTGTATATAGATATATTATTTTCTTACAACTAAGAAATATGAATAATCCGAATAGAGACATTTTTTTTTGAAACACAATCCGAAAAGTGACATAGAACACAAACCCAACCATTTATCTCGTATATTCTCTTATCCACCGTTGATTCTTTCAAGGTTTGAGTTTCACATGATAAATGACATACTAGCTAGACGAGACCCATATGTAACGTCCATATAGTATGGATTACTTTGTAATGTATTTTTCCAAAAATTAAACAGACTTTGTCCAGAGCATATTCGGAAAACACAGCTGACAAAAATATACTATAACGTAGAAGATAACGTAAAAAGTATAAAATAAATAACAATATATATATATATATATATATATATTAACTTTGAGATATCTTATATATGTGGAAGTGTCAAACTAATTTCCAAGTGTGTATTTTACGAATGAATCTCTCCAAATATTCAAGTGAACTTAAATTAATGAATTTATATCCATGGCAACATTAGAGTGTAGTAGGGCGGGTTTGAACTCAAATTGTTTAACCACCCAAAATTCGTTGTTACTAGACCACATGATTTTACAATGTACAAATTTCTATATAATTTCATAATTTCAGGATGTTTTATTGAATATATTTCTAATGCATATTAATTTATAAAATTAAAATATAGAAAAATAATTAATTTATTTAATAATAGCATACAATTATGTATAAATTCAAAAACAAATTTTATATTTTAAAAATAAATTTTACAATTATTTTTTTAGTTTAAAATATATTTATATTTATTTCAAAAACTAAATTGGTGATGTAAATGAATACATAAAGATTTATGGTTTCATTAAGTTAAATTTTGAATGATTGTCAATTTAAGAATATATTATGAAGCATTGTTAGCAGTAATTTATTAGAAAATATACTCACGAGATTATCATTTTTCTTTTTTAAGAATCCGACTACACATACATTGCTAATTTATATTTAAATTTTTTGACTTATAGATAAATTAATTGTGTTTAGTATTTTGTTAAGAAAATATGGTATAACTCAAAAATCTTTCTGATTTGCAAACAAAAATATAAAAATATCATATTAGATCTTGATTGAAATAACATTAATATCATATCTATATTATTAAAATGATTATCTCTTTTAACCGATTTCACTAAACACGGGTTACACCTAGGAAGTAGTCATTTGTAGTTGTTGTTGTAGAAGGATCGTATGTAGTTTTTTCAAAAAAATGGATTGTATTTTTGTTAGTTGTATTTAGTTAATACCCAACAGTAAACTTCAAGGATCAGCGCAATTAGCGAGCATATTAATATCCGACCGTAAATTCGATGTCCCGAAGTATTTTAAATCTTATCTGTATGTTTTAACGCTTTGTTAAACGTAAACCTATTGCTAACTGAGATACATAGTCTAGATTAAAGTCGAACAATATAGGGACTCTCCAGTCTTTATTCCAAAATTATATTGAAACGTACCATATAGTATACTGTAGCGTAACTAAGTGAGTACCAGTAAAATCATGTCTCATCATTAATTACATTGGTCATAATTCGGGAATATCATCCTACTATAATTTTTTGCTTACTTAATTGCTGTGTTTAACATAAAATAATACTACAGTATACTATTAAGCTAAGCAATAAGATAAGCGGGAATGCATCGAGTCATATAACGATCGAGAAACGACAATAATATGTTCTGAAGACCAAGTTGTATCACACACAATAATTAGCTGTCCATATCTAAGGGAATCAAGACTTGGTTACTTATAAATTAATTAGCAAGGTGATTGTAATTTAATTGGTGTCACAAGTGTTGACATTTATCCATTATCTGTCATGTTCTCTATATATATACATCCTAACTCCTCTCCCTCATTCCCTCACTTCTTACAAGATTTCCAAGAAACAGAACTAACCAATCTTCTTAATAAAGTTTAGTTTCTTAATTGAGACGGTTAATTACATAGCAAACAAAAATGGAAGCCATGGGAGAATGGAGCAACAACCTCGGAGGAATGTATACATATGCAACCGAAGAAGCTGATTTCATGAACCAGCTCCTCTCCTCCTACGACCATCCTGGCACTGGCTCATCGTCTGGCCCAGCCGGTCGAGACCAGCAGAGTTTGTATTGGAGCCTTGGCTCTCATACAAACCACCTTACCCTCACGCCTGAAGCCAGTAGCTTCTGTTTCTCCGGTGAGAGCAGCAGCTACAGCGAATACTATGCGGTGGCACCACCCGCAGTTAGAGAGAAGAACAATGGGTCAATGGACTTTGGGATGGTAGATGTGACCATCAACACGAACTCTTACCTTGTTGGTGAGGAGACAAGTGAGTGTGACGTTGAGAAATACTCATCTGGAAAGACTCGTTTGCCCTTGGGTACCGTCATAGAGACCCATGATGATGAGGAGAGCATGTTGCAACCCGAGATCTCTCTGACCAATACTGATCATCAGAGATCTCTCACCGGTTCCAAGAAGAGATCACGTGCCACATCCGCTGATGTAAGTGTTGCAGCTATATATTTTTATAACCGGGTGCATCAAAATAGTATATATTTTCACACAATTAAGTAGATATATGATAATTACATAATTTATTGACTAATTTTGTATAAACTGTTTTCCATGGATTTAGAAGAACAAGAAAGCAAAAGTGGGTAAGAGGGGCCAAAAGAGCTTAGAGACGAGTGGTGATAACAACAATAGAGGAGAAGAGGAAGAAGGAGAGAAGGTGAAGAGAAGAAAGACTGGGGCTATGATGAGTAGACAGAACTCAAGCATCACTTTATGTTCTGAAGAGGAATCACACTGCGCTTCTCAGGACGTTGGAGGAGAAGAGGAGGAAGATGCCTCCAAGGCCCTCAACCTCAACGGCAAGACCAGGGCCAGTCGTGGTGCTGCCACTGACCCTCAAAGCCTTTACGCAAGGGTAAATCTTTTTTTTTCTCTATTGTTAGCTTCAACTCTTTTGGCCCTGCTGAATCTATATTTGGAAGGCCTTACACATTTTAGATTAATATTAATAAAAAATTGATAATTTGGAGGTCATGCTATCTATGGATAATAGTTTTAAAAAAAAATGGGGAGGGTAAAACGACTGTTTCATCCGACTGTATCCAGAACTAACCAGTAACACGCAATATCCGCAAAAAGTAGAAAGACTAAGTTAGAATATTTCTTTGGTTGTGCAGAAAAGAAGAGAAAGAATTAACGAGAGACTGAGGATTTTGCAAAATCTTGTCCCTAATGGAACAAAGGTAAAACCTCGTCCAAATTAACGTTAAACACATGCAGATGATATGATTCTACACATGCAAGAGATCTTGATAAAATTCTGAGCATATATAACTTGTTTAAAACGTAATAGGTCGATATCAGTACAATGCTTGAGGAAGCCGTTCATTACGTCAAATTTTTGCAGCTTCAAATTAAGGTACGGAAGGGTTTAAATTTTAACATTTTCACATACATTCATGTGTCATATGACAATGATCTAATAAAAAGATAATTACGCAGTTATTAAGCTCTGATGATATGTGGATGTATGCGCCGATTGCTTTCAACGGAATGGACATTGGCCTCAACTCATCGAGAAACTTGTGATCAGTTTTAACAGAAAATTAATATTCTTTTCATTTTAATATTCTCCGCCTTCGGACGAGTTCGATTATAGTTTCTCGTACGATGTTCAATATATGAGAGAAATGGAGAGGCCATTCGATTTTTTTTTTGTATATCACATTCCAATTCTTATATTCCATCTCTTCAATAAAATTCTGAGCCATTCTTTTATTTTATAATTATAGATGCTGATGTTTATATATTATACAATCAATTGAGATAAATTAAGCATATAGTTAGTGGAGGCTTTACCATTTATTTAATGGTGTTGTCTCTTTGAGAATAACTGTAAGTATTAAATTAAATTTTCTGTTAGCTAGACAATGAAATATAAATAAAAGAAAACGACTTATGTTTGGTAATATTTATATATGTGCTAATGACTCTACAAATTTGCTTTCATTCTCCAATAAGAAAAACAAATAGTTTATTCAAATTGAAGAGAGGATACCATATATTGGATGTTTATTCATAAAAGTCAATGGTGCAAGTAAAATTAGAAATAGACATATATGTGTAAATTTGAATATTCAGGCAGAATATTTTTCCATTCTTATTATTTAACGTCAAAATCATTATACGACAAAATATTACGAAATCATTACAGTAGCGAAACAATATTTTTTTTTCAATGAATAAAAACTGTTTGTGTTGTATTACGAAACCTGTAAAATCAAGTGGACCTCAACTTCTTTTTTCTTCTTTCGTAAGCCCACTCCTGCAGCCCAAGACAAAGATAAATGTTAATGTGTTTTTTGAATAAGCTAAATCCTAAGTTGATAAGGATAATTATTTAGTTATAATCTTATAGATAAGCTTGAGTTAAGTCTATACTAGATTTTGACCCGCGCTTTCTAAGCGCGGAGTTTTTTTTTTTACGGTTTTAAAAAAATATTATTTAATGATATTATAAACCGACATATTTTTAGATATTTTTAGGTTTCTACAAACCTACACCAGACCTTGAATGATTCTTACTCGGACACCGTCCGTAAATTCATAATATTCGGATGTAAAATCACTTTAAACCCCAACATTCAGAAAAACCAAATTGAGTCAATAGATATTTAGATGACCATTTCTACACCCGCATGGGTGTTATCGAAATTGTAATGTATAACATATATAATTTGTGTTTTATTTTATTATATGTTTGTATATGTTTGAAGTTGTTCACATTGTATTATTGTTTGATCTATTATATAACTAATAAATTAATATGATTGTCTAAATTACCATAATTTTATGTTTGTATATAACATATTTAAATTAATAGCAAACATCTTTAAAATAGTTAATAAAAATATAGTTATTAATACAACCTGAGAAAAAAAATATATATATATATATATAAATTTATATGTATATTACATATTTTACGTTAACGATTTTTTTTATGAATATGTTAATCATACACACTAAATTGATTTTGGGTCTTATGTTAATCAATATTACTAAAAAACATTAAGGCAAAGAACCACTACTATCTTTGTTTCCAAACAAAACTTTTTTTAAAAACTGTTATTCATGTTTCCAAACAAAACTTTTTTAAACTGCTATTCGTGTTTCCAAACAATACAAAAAATACTTTAATTAATAAGATAAATATATAACTAACTTGATATGGTCCATAAATTATGCATTTTTCTAACAAATTTGAAAGAGTCCAAAAGTTAATGATAACTTTTATGGTAGATAAATTTAAGACTCTATTTTAATAGAGTAGATGATGATTTATTTATATGAAAAACTTTAGAATTTAAAATTTGTTAATTTACCTATTTAATATAATTTTATCATATTTAATTCATGTAACACTTCTATTTTCATATAATCCAGAGTTTATTTATAGAATTTATAAAAAATAGTAGAATTTTTATTTTCTTGTTTATAATAAATTTTAGTTAACATTGATTTATAATAATATTTATATACTAATTACAAAATTTATTAATGTATTATTTTATAAAATATTTAAATTCTTAACTAAGATTTTGTTAGCATTCTTTCTCAACAGATTTTGTTATAATTAAAAAATAAAATTCAAAATCTTTAGTTGATTTATTATTAATGTAAATAATTAAATATGTCATATTAACTAATTTTTGAAATGGTCTAATTACTATTTGTTAATAGTAGATAAATTTTAAAATTTGTTAATTTACCTATTTAATATAATTTTCCATATTTAACTAATGTAACACTGCTATTTTATATAATAGAGAATATATTTATAGAATTTATTAAAAAAATAGTGTAGAATTTTATTTTCCTGTTTTATAATAAAAACTTAGTTAAATTAATTTATAATAATATTATATTACTAATCACGAAATTTATTAATGTATAATTTTATAAAAATATTTAATTTTTAAGTAAAATTTTTTTAGATTCTTTTATATTTTACTAAATAAATAAATTAATACTATATTTATAGATAGTTTTATATAACATACACTATATACTTTCGAGATTGTTTTTTTTACGACAAAGAAATAACAACTCATTGAAATTAATTAATTTAAATATATTATTTTAATTGATATTGGAAAAATTTGTAAATAAGAAAGAAAATGGAATGACTAAATGTGTAAATAGAATAAAATATTTAATCTGCTATCCGTGTTTCCAAACATTTTCCTTTAGTCTACTATCTATGTTTCCAAACATTCTTTAACTGATTTTATACTATAGATGTTAGTAATTTTTCAATAAGTCCAAAAAAATATGGCAAGGTAATTTTCAAATAGGACTCTGTTTTAATATATATAGATATAAAAGACCTATCACTCGTTGTATGGTGTGGTGTTTTTGGCAAGGAGAAACACAAGTTAATAAGAACTTATTTTTCTGTTGCTAGAAAAGAGAAATCTAACTCAAGTTTCTGAGTTATAAACGTATCATTCACTAAAGCTAATAGTTTAAGGTTTAA
>CAJHQP010004054.1:0-59486 GCA_905132765.1 Moricandia arvensis
TATGCTGTTGTGGTTGTCCAAACGAAATTTCTGATCGTAAGGCCATGAGAAGGGCGTATGCTACATCTTTCTTCGGTAGTAGAGTTAGAATTCCTTTACATAAATACCTCTGTGCACTCTTCTACATCTGTGAAAATTCCAAAGTCAATGGGTCTGAGATAACAGCTTCTGTTTCTTCTGGTCTAAGTGAAGGGTCTGGGTTACATTTGATGTCGTTTGATGGCCAGATAGGCCGATTGTTGATGCTGGATTGCCTACTCTCGTCGTCCATATCAGCCAGGTTCATTCATCATAATCTGAGTCATACTCTCGTAGGCTTCACCGTATCCATTGGCATGCCAATTGGTGTCGTCGATGGTCGTTGGTACTGTCGATCGATGCTCGACAATAAGACCGGTGCGCCAAAAAAGGTTTCCAGCTCGTTGGCCATTGCAAGTGTATATCGCTACATCCCTTGTGTGACGTTTAGAATTCTGCCATCATAGCTCTTGCGTGACATCTGGATCTGTCATAATACAAACTCATCTGGTTGTAGATAACCAGCTTTCTCGGTTGTGTTCTTTGCTGAATCATGTTCGGGTTCTGCTTCGTGTTCAATATCGATCCGATGCGTAAGTTTCCGTCGATCGTGTCGATTCCCAGTTCATGGGATACATGGAAAAACTCCATCCTCTTCATAATAAGCCCTCGGTACTCGATCACTCTTCTTCTCTGTAGTTTTATTCGTATTCAGGTAGGCTGGGTTGTATCGTAATCAGCATGGTGGGTGTGATCGGTTTTGGGCTATGGGTGTCGATGATGTTGTTGGTTGGGTATCGATCGATTGCTGATCTAAGGACTGTTGATCGATTCTAGGGGTTTGGTAATCGATCGATGCTCCATCTACCGATTCCTCATTGCACTCGTGATTGCAGAAACATGTGGCCACAACTCTGCATCATTACACAATCGATCAGGGTAACCTTGTTCTTATTTTAACAGGTTCAAAAAATATATTTTTTATCAATTATAGATAGATTAAAAACCTACTTTAACTGGCATGTCGCATTATGGCTCCCACAATAGCCATGAATGCTCTCCCAAGTAATAGCGAAGAGTTCAAATCTATCCTGATGTCCATCACATGAAAAGTCTATGGGACTAGGGTGTTGTTAATCTGCACTGGAACTTCTTTACCATCCCTCCTGAGTTCACTCTTGAGCATTCTACAAAAGTAAACGAATCATTGGAGGGTTCCACTCTTAGGTTTAGCTCCTCTGCCATAGACTTTGGCATAATGCTTACTGAAGATCCAATGTCGCAAAGGGTGGTTAGGGGTATTTGTTTCCTTTGATGAAGCATGGAATCAGAAACTTCCCCACGATCACTTTTCTTGTTCAAACAGGTTCTCTTTTTCATCTTCTCTTTAAGGTGATTGAACATTGTTTATATGTTCATCTTCTGTTTCCTGAAAAACATCCACAATATGTGAGTATACTAAGCTTCATCAAAATATATATCTAAAGGAATTTTAAAAAACTCTTTTAGCAAAGCCCATCCATCTCCTTTTTATTGGCTTCTTTGCGTAGATGTTTGGGATCTTTTGCCTCCTCCTTGTGTGTCTCTTGTCTCTATATCAAGATCTGTAGATTCAGACGTGTTTGTATTCTGTTATGAAATTTTGTTGTTGGGACGCACAATCAGACATGCATTGAGGTTGGGTAATCAGATTGGGGTTCCCACACTGTCGATCGATGACAGGCATGGAGTATCGACTGATCCTTCATCTCTATGTCGATCGAGATCGTGAGAATGGTGTCAATTGATGTTAGTTGATTCACATGAGGCTATCGATTCTGTAGGTTTCACCGTCGGTCGATGCTCGTTGTTTTGCATCGATCGATGCGGATGGGAATTGTCGACTGATATAGAGTTTTCCACACAAAGTTTATGTCTGGGGTTTCACTTCCTGCCAGAAATCCTCATAAAAATAATGCATTAACGTGGTGCCTTTGCCAGTCTCCATCTTCTCCTTAATAAGGATCTCATGTCTCCTAATGGTCTCACTTGTTTGCATCACTGTGATTCTCCAACTTCTTCCACATGGGTGCTGAGGTTTTCGAACTTGGTGTTGAGGTTGAGGTACAAGTCATCTATCTTTCCGTTGAAATCCACAATCATATTCTACAGTCTCTCTAAGCTTCTATCAACCATTGCTTCAATCAACCATATGTCATGTCGTTGTTGAGGGTCTTTGCTGTGAATTCTGATTAAAATTACTCATTTGACCAAAACCATAGGAATTCCTACTGAAACTTGGATTCCCTTGTCTCTGGAAACCATTCTCATCAATGTATTCACATCCTCTTCTTCATTCTCATCATCTCCAGACTCTATCGCTTCTACCTCTGCAAAAGTAACCTATTTTCTAAAAAATTCTGGACACTATCCAACTTTGCTTTTACCTTTTCAATATGCTCCTTGCTTATTGTTGGAGTTGATTTCTTCCTCACAAATCTGTGTTCTTGGTACTGCTGCTAGATGCCAGATTCTCAATCAATCTTGTAGCTTCTTCAGGGCTCCTAGTGCTGAAATTTCCTTCACTAGTTGTGTCGCAAAGCCATCTGATACTACAGTCCAATACCTCTGAAAAAAGTGCTAAGAAGCTGCACTTCATTGAACCCATAATGTGGACAGTCTCTCTGGTATGACTTGAAATCTGATCCATGAGTTTCTGAAAGACTCTGAAGGCTCTTGTGAAAAAGTAGCAAATCTTGCTCCTCAGATCTTCTGTTGTTGCGTCATCAAAGAAGTTACGCAAGAAAGCATTCTTAATGACAGTCCTGGATGTCAGAGATCTTGGTGGTAGCTGCTTAAGCTAAAATGAAGCTTCTCTAGGCAAGTGAGTACATGAAGAGCTTACAAAAAAAAACAAAGCTCAAGGACTCCATTGGCTTTAATAGGAGTAACTAGATCCTCAAATCGCTCCAGATGACGATAGGATGCTCGTGTCGCAACACATGGTAGGGCTTCTGCACTACAAGTCCGAAGTAAGCGGGCTTGATCTCAAAATCGTTCTCTAAATAGCTGGAGGACGAATGGCGGATCTGTTGGCGTAGTACTGGTCTGGATGGTTGTAGTCAACCAACTTTCTTTTAGCAGCTTGGGTGTTAGCTTCAAAGTTGACCTATTGCAGCGTCTGCTTCTGCTTCAGGGATTATAGCCCCCTGATTATCTATCCTTTGACCTGCTGCATGTACGCAGATGACCGTTGAGGTCATGCCAAGTATCCATTCTCATTTTGAACCACAATTATAGGCGCAAACCATCTGAAACTCATCTGTTGTCGTCGATCGATGCGGATGAGGTGTTGTCGATCGATGCAATATTATCAATATCGGTCGATGCTAGAGATATGGTATCGGTCGACGGTTCAGTTCTGATGCCGGTTGATGCTGTCTGTAAAAGATCTATCGTCGATGCTGAAGGTATGCCGTCAATCGATGCGTGTCATCTTCTTTGCAGATCGTATGTTCGAGTTGCTATGGGTCAGAGAACAATAAGTTTTGTCCTTTGTTGTTGCTCCTGGTACTATTTTTGCATGCCACCTAAAAAGCAAAGAAAAAGGAAAATCAGTAACCTTGAAAGTAACAAACCTAGATTAAGTCCTAGAAAATAAATCTAATGGTGACCAATGTTCCCCGGCAACGACACCAAATTTTAGGTGAGTGTGTTTTTATGTTTTAATAGGGTAATAATATCCTATACAAACAACTGTCAAATTAACCCTTAATCCTAACACACACAAAATAATACTCTTGTCAAGAGAGATCAGGTGTAGTACTTAGGGATCAAATCCACAGGGAACAATGGCACACAATAGATTTCTTTTTTCTAAAGGCTAAGCTAGGTAACTTTATATATTGGTAGCAAGTAAACGGGTCAAAGAAATATTCCTTATTAGAAGGTATATATGCAATATGGAAATATGCTAATAATGCAAATATGCAAATATGCTAGTAATGTAAATATGAAAATATGCTAGTAATGTAAATATGGAAATACGCTAGTAATGTAAATATGGAAATATGCTAGATCTAGGGTTTCAGGCAAGTGGATAGAAGTTAAAGGTATTTAACCATCGAACTCGAAATCTAATGTAAATGAGACCAGCTCTCGCATGCGCGCCTAATCTACTGACCAAGTCCAATGTCTCATCTCTCGCTTGTTGACACGGAATGACCGTCGATCGATGGCAATGATCTTGTGTTGGTCGATGGTTTCTTGAGTCAAGCTTTATGACCTAATTTTATAAGTTCACTAGATTGACTAAATCAACTCTATGACCTAATTTTATAAGTTCACTAGATTGACTAAATCAACTCTCGTTTGTTTCTAGCAACCTAGTTCAACAGATAGATTCCGGTAGTAGACCATGCCCTCGCTTGCGCCTAACTATCCTATTATGATGGTTCTAGTTATCTACTCTAGAACACAACCAATAAACACAATTCTATTAAAAGATCTAATAATGACCTTAACATTCTATTGTTTTGGCTAATCCAACAGTACCATTGATAAACCCTAAACCTAGTTGACAATTAGTCAGACATAATTAAAGTAAGAATAATAATCTGAATAAAATGCATAGATAAATATTGGGTTTCAAAGCACACTTAGAACCCTAATACTAGCACACACTAGCACACACTCTTTCCCCCTTTTTCTGGTGCAATACATAAAATATAAATATAAAACCCTAAAGTCTAGGTCAAAACTCGTCCAAGGGTAATCTTGTAATCTTGTATCATATCTCTAACTTGGGCTTGAAAGTCGGTTGTTTGCGAACTGATCATCGATCGATGGCGTTGTGCAACATCAATCGATCTTGGTCATGTAACATCGGTTGACGCCTACATTGTATCTTCGCTCGATGGTAATCTCGTACTTCAATTATCTTCAATGATCAGCTACGGATTATTCCTTTCCATCTGCTTTTAAAAGCTCCAAGTATCTCCATATATCTCCAAAACAGACCTGGACGTGTAAAGACCTCAAAACATAGCCTAAACACACATAACAGACCCTAAATAGAGTCTATAACCTGGTCTAAAACTGGTAATAAATAGGCTATATAAACATGAAAATAGCCTAAAATAGACTCCAAACACATATATTAATTCCTAAATATACTATGGGTAAAAGCGAGTAAAATACATAGTATATCACATACACCGAGCCCTACTTGAACAAAGATACGTAGATCAAACTCCTTACATTTATTCCCGAGAAAGAAATAAAAAGATTTCATCCCAAACAAGAATTATTCGGAAAAACCGTTCTCTTTGTAGGTTTTTACGAGAAATATCACAAGTTTCTAAGGAAAAACTTCCGTAAAACAAACCAAAAAATATTACAAAACAATCTTCTACAAAACAACCTTCGGGAAGTTTTTTACGGAAAGAAATAAAAAGATTTCATCCCAAACAAGAATTATTCGGAAAACCGTTCTCTTTGTAGGTTTTTACGAGAAATATCACAAGTTTCTAAGGAAAAACTTCCGTAAAACAAACCAAAAAATATTACAAAACAATCTTCTACAAAACAACCTTCGGGAAGTTTTTTACGGAAACAATTTATATAAAAAGGAAAACAATTTTGAAAGCATACAAAATCCATCAACGAAGAAATAAAAAGACAAGATAAGGCACATGAATGGTCTCATAATTTTATCTCTCCTCTCCTCCCACTTTCCCTCATCGACCACAACACTCTATCGCCCACGAACTCTCTCCCTGTCATCATCGCCTCACCACATCTCCCACAACATCTCTCTCCTCTCCTCCCACTTTCCCTCATCACCCATAACACTCTCTCTCCCCTGCCACATCTCCTTTTAGCTCTCTCTCTCCCTGTCCTCATCGCCTAACCACATCCCCCATAAGCTCTCTCTCCTTCCACATCACACATGAGGTCTCTCCATGTCCTCATCGCCCATGAGATATATCAATCTTTCTTGGTACCCATTCATCACGTACTTGTCTGAATTATGTCTGATACATTCTTTCTTCGTTGAAATCGGAGTTGCCGTTGAGATTTTACGTAGAAAACAAGAAACACATTGTTTTCTCGTAATAGCCAATCGTCAAGGTGGAAATGGTGAACTTGAAAACCAGAATATATTGACAAAACAAAATGAATTTATCATTTCGTAGACCAACTGCAAAAATAACTGGAACTTCGAACGAAACGACGATTTTTTCCGATCAAAGTCGAAAAATGCGTAAGCCGTAAAACAGTCCAAAATGGCCTAAATCATGACATGGCCCAATTATAACTAAGGACATGAACTGTCCCAATCTCAACAAAGGTTTATCTATCTTTGATAGGATAACAAAAGAAAATATGATAATGGAATATTTCGGCGAAGGATAAACTCGAATCCCGAGAAAAGCAAGATAGAAGGTGTTAGGATATTTTTGTGTTCAACTGATTCGTGCTCAGCTCTACTGAAAGATAGGAGGAAGGATACAGCTTCTTGTAGTGAATTCTCCTGCTTTAGCTGTTGATAAACCGGGTGATCCTGTCTTTAGATTACTGCCATTGGAGTATGGGGCAGTATGTGTTGTAATATCGTGATATCAGTAGGGTAGGTGGTTCGTATTGCAGGAACTGGCTTTCTGTAATGATAACTGCATGGTATTCATGCTTCGGTTGATGATTTCAGTTTCCAAAGACGTCTTCTGGGCTTTGAGTCGTGTGATCATGGAAGGTGTTTGATTTGTAGCTGCATCCTTCAATGGGGATTGCCTATATATGTACCCTCTATTAAGGGATCAAGTCTTTTGTTCTTCAAATATTTGGAGGCATGTAGCCTAGGTAGGCGCATAGCCTTATTGGCATGTGACTTTGTGGGATTGTGGCTTTGTAGTTGATAGGATTCATCTGGTCTGGAGGGCACATGGCGGTCCAGATGATATACTAGTTGATAAGCTATAATGAGGATGGTGTGTCGATATGCTTAAGCGAGCATGGAGTATTCCTACTGATGGGCACGAGACCGGGGCCTGAACTAGTAGATAGAGTTGTAGGCATGATGCAGTGCGCATAGAACCATATATGGTTGATAGGAATCGCAGGTATTTGCCTCTCATAAACGTCTCGATGAAGATGGTCTTCGAAGTAGATTTTTTTGCCTGACGGCTGTAGAATCAATGAGCTCTTGTGATGAACGTGTTCAGCTCCTTTCATTAGGTTTAGGAACCTTATATTTATAGTAGAAGCCTTGCCCCTCTCTTAAAATTTGGAAATATTCATTATATTCTTAGATAATAGAATATTTCCAATTTTCTTAGATTTAAGGAAGATTTTCATTTATCCTTAGGCAAGAGAAATCACTTGATCTGGAAGCAGGAACCCAGAGGCTGGAAGCTGGAAGCTCAAAGCCGGAACCAGTGGATCGGTGTTTCTGCTCTAAGCATGAGGCTCTTGCTCTTGGATTATTTTTTTCCAACAGAAGGAAATGAAAGATACGAATCTGTGGGGAAAAAGAAATATAGCAGACCCTTAGGGAGTACAAATCAAAGACAGGCAGAGAAGAAAAGGAGGAAACTTAACTACCGAAAATCTCTACAATTAGAAACTAAAGCTTTATTTTTCATCTTCAGAAAACGAAAGGCGGTCACTCTAGGAACTTATATAGGTTTTACTGGCTGGGTTATTTGATTTATGTTGTAATCTCGCTTCAAGATGAACATCTTGTAGGATTTATTCTCTAGAACGCTCATATGCAATTCGAAATATAGTCTATGTTCTAAAATTTCTATTTTTGTGTTGTCTTATTTTTCAGCATCTTTTGATTACTTGTCGTTGTCCCTAGAGATAATCTGGACCCCTATTAAAAGCTTCTTTTTTTCTAACAAGTATTAACAGTGTGAATTTTAGTTCTCACAAACTCCAGGTTCTTGGATGAAAGTCCCCAAAACCTCTGATTCTGAGACGGAAGTCCATGCAACCACTGGTTCCTGAACGAAAGGCCATGCAGCCTCCAGGTTCCAGAACGAAAGTCCATACAACATCCGGGTTCCTAGACGAAAGTCCATACAAACTCTGGTTCTTATATAAGTCCATACAACCTTCGGGTTCCTTGAAAAATTTCCATACAACCTCCAATGTCAAGGACAAAAGTCGAAACCACCTCTCGGTTCCTTGAAGAAATACGATACAACCTCTGGTTGTTGGCCGAAATTACATAAAAACTTCAGGTTTCTAGACAATGGTCCATACAACTTATGGGTTAGTAGACGAAAGTACATACAACTTCTAACTTATTGACATAATTCTATGCAACCTCCGGGTTACAAGAAAATAATTCAGACAACCTCCGGGTTACAAAGAATCACGTCCGAACCTACGGTTTCCAGGAGGATGTAACTCTAAATTCAGGAGAACGTATCCCAAAATCCCTTGCTTTCAAGATGAAAAATTCTGAAACTTCACGATACCTATGGTATCAAGATACTAGGTCATCCAAGCATTGATAGAGTGGCCTACCTCCAGGGGAAGATTGCAATGTGATTTACCCTTGGGAGTGGAATAAATGGCATACCTCGACGAAATTTCCCACTTGATTTAACTAGCAGGGAAAAAAAGTAATGGCAGTAGTTCTACCGTTGACTAAGTCCAACATGACAACATGTCCAAGAGATTGCCTCCAGTACCAAGAATCGGTTAGGTTATCTCCCGATACCAAGGGGTCACATGCTTAAGTTCCCCCTTGCTAAGGCCAAGGTACAACCATGAAACAAGGCAAGAAGATACCGAACCAAAACCTCAAGGAGTAGGAAATATGTGATAGGCAATATGGGGAACCGGCATGAAGACCTAAATAAAAGGCCACTACTGCATATTACAATTTCAACAAAAATCACAGTCTTAATGATAAGAGATAAAAGAGGCGCAAGCAAAGCCAGCGGAGGAAGCGCAAGGATCCTCAGTTTTGGCCTCCAAATCTTATTAAACCTCATAATCCTCAGGATCCTTAACCTTGCCATGATGCCCTTTCTCAGAGAAATCAGATCATGGCCTATCTACTCCTCCACTTGATTCATAGAGCCAAAGAATCCTAAAAATGCACGGTGAAGTCATGGTTTTAAGCAAGGCCGAATGTAGCTATAGAACATCAAATCCAACACCAAGATAAAAGTTTTTAACATGGAAAATCATAGGAAAAAGAGGTAGAGGCCGGCACAATCAATTAGAAGTAGGAGCAGAAGGGGCAGAAGCCAGAGCAACACGATCAGCAGGGGCATAAGCAGGAGCATCATCTTCTATATATATGCTCCCGGCCTCTCCATCAAAAGCTTGGTAGACTCTGACTAATATAAGATCAACTTTATCCCATGCGAAAAAGTATTCCTGCCTTCGGGCATCTAATGGCTCCAACAGGGCAGTTTGCTTGATAATCCACTTCAGCGTGATCCCTCAACAAGAATTGGGAGTGGAACCACCAGAAATCAAGTTACCTTATCAGGAATGAAGGCAACACAAGTCTTCAGAACATATATCTCTCCTGCTACGAAAGTCCCTCTATTTCTAAAAATCAGGACACCCATGTGCATGCCATCAGAATCCAAAAACAGCCAGAAGAACGAAGACATCTATTATTGACATGACCACAACCGGATCCACACGATCATCATCACTCAGACCAAACACATACCCATTGAAGCATGTCTGTGAGTCCATATCTATCGGTTAAAGCCACAAAAGCATCCCAAGACAATATCGACGAGTATACATCCTTATCCAGGCCATGCGCCTATATCGGACCAGCGATTCTCATTCATTCTCCAGGTTATACATCTTTAACCAGGCTATGAACCTTTTTATACGATGTTCTCGAAAATCGAAGCACTATCTCCAAGTCAACTTAATGGCTCAGGCTTTAACTGTAAAGACCTTGTTTTGTCTAACCGGTTTGGTTTTATTAATTACAAAAAAAAAATCTGAAAGTTTTTCTGGGTGTATATAAATACATAGACCATATGCATCTCCTTCTCCATTCTAAACATATCTCCATCTATCAATTCCCTCCTTCTCATCACTTCTTTTGTCTCATGCTTCTTCATATTCCTTCTTTATTTTCTTCTCTCTCTATGATGTACGGTACATTAGTGTATGGTAGTTTTAGAGAGAGAGAGAAAGTTTGTTATCTTCTCAATTAAAAGAGAAATACAAAAAAATCTACTAGACAAAAATCATAATAGGACCATTTCAATAATTTATTATTATGACATTTTTTTATTATTTACTTTAGTCACGCAAATATATATACATTTAAAATCTTAATGACTCAATTTTAATTATAATTTAATTATTTTTAGTTCAAACAAAATCAGTTGAAGAAAATCTAACAAAATCTAATTAAAATATTTTAATGCTTTTATAAAATAGCGCATTATTTAATTTCGTAATTAGTATTATTAATACTATTGTAAATTAATTTTAAATAAAATTTAAGAAACAAGAATAAAATTATATGCTATTTTTATAAATATTATAATTATAGTTTATTGATATTAAAATAGAAATACTATATGAAATAAATATTTTTATTTAAATAAATAAATATCATTCACTATTAAATTAGTGTTATCTTTTTTTGAGACTCAAAAAATAAAAAATTACTAAAATGTTAATATCAAAACATAAATTATATAACTAACCTTTAATTCATGTGTTATTCACAAATATGCCATTAGAAAACTCTAGAATTTAATAATTTATTTAAAATATTAATAAAAAATAAATTTAAATATAAATACAAAAAAATCTAATTAGACAAAAGTCATAGTAGGACCATTTAAATAATTTATTATTATGACATTTTTTTATTATTTACTTTACTCAAGCAAATATATATACATTTAAAATCTTAATGACTCAGTTTTAATTATAATTTAATTATTTTTATTTCAAATAAAATCAGTTGAAGAAAATCTAACAGAATCTAATTAAAATGTTTTAATGCTTTTATAAAATAGTGCATTATTTAATTTCGTAATTAATATTATTAATAATATTGTAAATTAATTTTAAGTAAAATTTAAGAAACAATAATAAAATTATATGCTATTTTTTATAAATATTATAATTATAGTTTATTGATATTAAAATAGAAATACTATGTGAAATAAATGTTTTTATTTAAATAAATAAATATCATTCATTATTAAATTAGTGTTATTTTTTTTGAGACTCAAAAAATATACAATTACTAAAATGTTAATATCAAAATATAAATTATATAACTAACCTTTAATTCATGTGTTATTCACAAATATGCTATTAGAAAACTCTAGAATTTACTAATTCATTAAAATATTAATAAAAAATAAATTTAAATATAAATTTTAATGTTTTTAAGTATAATAAATAGGTTGAAAAAATATAAAAAATATTTACCAAAAAGATCAACTATTTTAAATATAATTAATGCACTATCATAAAATAATGTCAGATAAAAAAATAAATAATAAATTATAGAGTAACACAATATATAACACTAAAATGTAAATTATATGTTTAAAACGTTTACAATAATATCAAAATTTACATTTATAAAATAAACAAAAACCCGCACGGATGTGCGGGTCAAAGTCTGGTTTTCACATTAAGTGTGAATTTAGTTACAACTAACGTTTATATACAACAATTAACATTAAACCAGAAACTAAACCGACATTTACATGTCTAGTAACCACGGTTTAGTCTAATACCCTTTCCTCAAGTCGAAATCTTCAAGTCTTCAAGGCGCGAAGAAGAGACTTGAAAACGAATACCGAGACATGAGTAATTTGAATATCTTGGGAGGTAGTGCTTTGGTAAACAAATCAGCCAATTGGTTTCATGTTGAAACATGAAGAAAATTCAATAACCCAGACCGCAATATTTCATGAACCAATTGACAGTCATTTCTAATATGTTTAGTCCTCTCGTGAAAAGCTGATTTAGAGGTTATTTGAATTGCATTTGTACTATCACATAAGATACTCACAGTTCCTGTGACGTGAATGTCCAGGTCCTTGAGTAACTTTTCCAACGAGAGTAACTCACATGTTGTATTTGCTCTAACACACGATACTCTGACTCTGTACTGCTGTGAGATATTGCTTTCTGCTTACAAGACTTCCATGAAATCAAGGAATCTCCTAAGAATACACAAAATCCAGTAGTAGATCTTCTTGAGTCTAGACAAAATGACAACCAGCATCAGAAAATGCATGTTATCTGACTTAGCAAGTTGCTGAGTAAAAATTCCTCTACTGGGATCTCCTTTCAAGTAATTAACAATTCGATGTGCAGCAGTTAAATGACCTGTACGAGGTTGAGTGAGATACTGATTCAACTTATGCACTGCAAAACTAATGTCTGCTCTTGTAATAGTAAGATACAATAATCTACCAATAAGAGCTAGATAGACTGTTGAATCTTTAAACAAATCTCCATTCTCTAGACTTAACTGAACAGCAGAATTCATAGGTGTAGCAACCGTTTTGCATCCAAGTAATCCAACACTATCCAGCAGATCAAGCGCATATGTCCTTTGACTAACCGAAATGCCTTTAGGCGTCCTTGCGATTTCAAGGCCAAGAAAATATTTGACTCCTACAAGATCTTTAATCATGAAAGCCAGAAATAAGGTCGTTTTCAGTGCTGAGACTGCTTCATTATTGTTGCTAGCTATGATAAAAACATCTACGTAGACTAACAAAGCCACCAAAACTACATTAAATGTCTTTACAAACAAGGTGTTTTCTGTTTCTGACTGAACGAAACCATCTCGTAGTAACACATCAGAAAACTTCTTGTTCCATTGCTGTGATGCCTTTTAAGTCCATAGAGTGACTTGTGAAGTTTCCAGACTGCAATAGGAGGTAAAGTTTTACCAGGAGGCAATTGCATGTAGATTTCTTCATCAAAATCCCCATGCAAGAATGCATTTTTTACATCTATCTGTGTGAGAGACCATCCATGTTATGCAGCCAAATCCAAAAACAACTTAACTGTGACAAGTTTAGCAACCGGAGAGAAACTATCTATGTAGTCTACTCCCTCATGTTGTATATACGCTTTTGCCACTAGTCTTCATCTGAACCCTCATGCTATTCCATCCGGGTTATACTTAATCTTGTAAGCCCATCTACATCCAATTAGTTATTTTCCCTCAGGCAATGAAACTACAGAGAAAATACCTATCTTGACACAATTCTGCAACTCATCATTCATCGGTGCATGCCGTATCTTATCCCTGATAGCATTTTGAAAATTTCTCGGTTCAGTTTCAGCAGAAATATTACAGATGAATTGTACATACTAATCACTGAATCTCGAGTAATCATGAACTGATGATAAGGGATGTGATGTACTACCAGTGGTCTCTGATGTGTGATGTATCAGGTTGCAGTGATAATCAGCAAGATAAGAAGGTGTATAAACGATTCATCTTAGGCCTCTTTGCATTCATATCAGTAGTATGCTGACCTCAAGTACTAGAGTAGGAGATTGAATTGAAGAGGAAGTGGAAGGCACAGAAGGCGATGTATCAGGAATAAAGAGAGGTAAAATCGGTGGAGAGAAAAGATCATGAACATATTCATGTTGTTCTGAAGATTGAAAAGGAAAGATATCTTCAAGAAACAGAACATTTCTAGTTAAAGAAATAGAGTTTGCTTCGGCGTTAAGAACTTCATACCTACCAGAATGATATCCCAAAGATACAGAAACATCTGATATTGGAGTGAATTTGTGTCAATCTTTGGGATATGTAGAGGAATAACAAGACATCCAAAGGTTTTTAGAAGAGAATAGGATTGTTTTTGTTCATTAGAAGCTCAACCGGAGTTTTATTTTGAGGAGCAGAGGATGAACAGAGCAGCATCGAAGAGTGAGTTTTTGAAGAGAATAGGATTGTTTTTGTTCATTAGAAGCTCAACAGGAGTTTTATTCTGAGGAGCAGAGGATGAACAGAGCAGCATCGAAGAGTGAGTTTTTGAAGCCAGAGTCAAGGAGAAAGGTTCGTAGTTCAGCATACCATGCGCGAGGAGCCTGTTTGAGTCCGTAGAGCGATTTGCGAAGTTTACAGACATAGTGTGGTCTGTCTTTGTCAACAAAGCCAGCAGCTTGGACCATATAGACATCCTCATTCAAGTCTCCTTGTAGGTAAGGCGTTGTTGATGTCAAGCTGGTGGAGAGGTCAGCCTCTAGTGACTGCAATATCCAATACCGTTCTCACTGTAGTATGTTTGAGCACTGGACTGAAGGTGTCTTTGTAGTATAGGCCTTATCTTTGATGAAATCCTTTTCTACTAGGCGTGGCTTGAGGCAATTGAATGAGCCATCTAGATTTCTCTTAATGCGATAAATCCATTGGTTTCCAATACGATTGTACTTAGGATCAGGTGGAATGAGATCCCATGTATGCTCTCAAAATTACGAGTCCATTTCCTGTGCCATTGATTTTCTCCGGCGTTCATCCAAATAGAGCCTGAGAGACACAAGTAGGTTCAGTGTCGTTACGTCTTTGTGTGGAGTCAGCGAGAGAGAATTTCATCTTGTGGTTTGTAATATTGTTCTTTGCTCTCGTCTTCATTGGATGATGATTCACCATTTGAGATGATGATGCTGGCTCTGCAACTTCTGTACTTTCCTGTTCATGAGAAACAATACTAGCTTGATTATTTGGAGTAGGGACATGAGGCTCCAGTGGTATTTGAGGTTCTGCAGACGTTGTGATCATTGGAGAAGGATCCGAACATGAGGATGAATCGCCGACAGAGGTCTGAGTTGCACAGCATCTGATTGTGAAGGAGAGGAAGAAAGTGTTTTGAAAGAGACTGTGTTTTCAATGAAATGAACATGAAGAGATACTTACACTCTTTTTGTGTCAGGGTCAAGGCAAAGATGCACATTGGGTCAGGGAGTAGCCAATAAAGATGCATGGAACAGACCGAGTGTCCAGATTGTGTTTGGCATATGGTCGAAGACACGGGAAGCATAGACATCCAAAAGCTCTCAACTTTAGATAGTTTTGTGATGTTCCAAATAAATTCTCGTATGAATTTTAGTTCGACAAAGTTTGTCCCGGGAGAGGATTGATCAGGTAAACTGCATCTGCAAAGGCATAGCTCCAGTACGTAGTAGGTGAGGATGATCGAGATAGAAGCGCAATGCCTGTTTCTAGAATGTGGCGGTGACGTCTTTCCGCGAAAACATTGTGTTCAGGCGTATGCGGAGGTGTCGTACGATGCGATACACTGCTGAGAGACAGTTCAGCAGTCATTGTGATATATTTGCCGCCATTATCAGAGTAGAGGGTCTTGAGCTTTTTGTTGAACTTGTTCTCCACAATAGCTTTCCAGTGAATAAAGATATTACAAATATTGTATTTGTACCTGATCAGGTACAACCAAACATAATGGGTATAGTGATCTGCAAAGATGACATAGTATTTGTATCCATCGACTGAAAACACTGGAGACGTCCATACATCTGAGAACACAAGTTCAAGAGGATTTGAAGAGGTAAGAGAGGCTTGATGGGAAGGTGTTTTATGGATCTTTGAAGCAAGACAATCAGTGCAATTAAAATTGAAGCTTTTATTTGATAAAGGAAGCATAGAGTTCAAAATAACAATGTTTAAGATAGGTAAAGCTGGATGATGGTGGTTCATGAGAGCTCATCATCGCATTGTAAGTGACATGGGTGGTGTTTACTGTTCTAGGAGGGTATAAATATCCTAAACAATTAACTATCAAATTAACCCTTAATCCTAACCACAAAACAATACTCTTGCCAAGAGAGATCAAGTGTAGTACTTAGGGATCGAATCCACAGTGAACAATAGCACACAATATATTTCTTATTCCTAAAGGTTAAGCTAGGTGATTATATATATTGGTAACAAGTAATCAATCTAAGGAAATATTCCTTATTGGAGAGTGTAGATGCAATATAAAAATATGCTAATAATGTAATTATGGAAATATGCTAATAATGAAAATATGGAAATATGCTAATAAACTAACTAGATGTAAATGTAAATATGTTATATCTAGGGTTTCAAGCTTAATGAATTATAGGGGATACGAAGCACGGATATGTAAATATTCTAGAACACAAATATTAACTATTTTGGCCCTTTTAACTCCAATTCTCGTATGCGGGTAAAAGGAAAGACCATCGATCGACGACTAAGGCCTGGTTTCGATCGACGGAGAAATAAGAAGGAAGTGTGAAAGAGATTTGATATGTTCACCAAGCTAATTAGACCAACTCTCGCATGCGCCTAACAACCTAATTCAATGGAGTTTATTCTGGCACAAAACCTACTCTCGTAGTCGTCTATGTCCTACTTTCGAGATCCTAGTTAGCTACTCTAGAATGCAAGCATTAACCACCACTCAATTGATGGATATTAACTTAACCTAGCAATCCTACTTTTAGGCTAATCCATGATTGCTATCATTCAACCCTAAATCTAGTTGATAACTACTCAGACATAATCAAAGTAGCAATAATAATCTGAATATAATGCATAGATAAAATATTGGGGTTCCAATACAAATCTCTCTAAGGAGTTATGAATCTTCTCCCTTAATAGAATACTAAAGAACCTAGCACCATACGTCTTTTTCTGCCCATTATCATAGATTTTCTGCCTATCTTGGTCTTCCTTCATCTTATCCTTCAAGAATTTGTTCTTCTCGGTCGTTTCTTCCACTATGTCTTGTCCATAATGTTGTGCTCCCCCACTTGTGTCTAGCATAATGGCATTCAACATGGCCGCCCATACAATTCTTCATATGGTGACATACCAATGCTTCTATGGAGTTATTGTGCGGGCAAATATGGACCAAAGGCAGGTTGATTTCCCATGAGTCGCCCCAGTCTAAGGTACAAGCCCATAACATATCTTCCAATGTATGGATTTTCCATTCAGATTGGCCGTCTGTTTGTGGGTGATAGGTCGTACTCATGTTCACTCGTGTTTCCCAAGGCTTTCTAAAAATATTTCTAGATAAGGGAATTGAATCGCGGGTCCCTATCTGAGACTATGCTGTCTGGTACTCCAGGTAACCGGACTATCTCGTCCACATACTTCTGGACTATCTCATCCATATACTTCTAGACTATCTCGTCAATATACTTTCGGACTATCTCACCCACTCCATCTGTTTCCCTTATCGTAATAAAGTGTGCAGACTTGTTCAGTTGCTCCACAATTACCCAGACTGCATCCTTCTTGTTCCGGGTTATTGGTAGACTAGTCACGAAGTCCATCGTGATATGATCCCACTTATACTCCGGAATGGGCAATTTCTGCAACAAACCACTTGGGAATTGATGCTCAGGCTTGACTAGTTGGCATATTGGGCACTTCTCCACCCACTTGGCCACATCACGTTTCTAACCTAGCCAATGATAGTACCTCTTTATGTCGCGGTACATCTTGGTCTGACCGGGATGATTACAAAACTTTGACGAGTGGGCCTGCTTCAATATATCGTCCGTTAACTCCTTATAATCCGGTACACTGATCCAACCATTGACAAGGCTTGTCCCACTGGTTGATGTATGGTACTCAGTCTTATCGTTTTGAGCAACTTTTGTTCAAGTTTTCATCCTTTACTTGAGAATTCCAGATCCTTGTGAGTAGATTCGCCTGGTCTGCTGCACTCCGACCCAATGGTTTCTGATCCTTAGACAATGCGTTGAGATGCAAGGTCCGGATCATTCCTTCAAGCTCTTCAGACTCTTTTTCTGCTGAAACATCAACCCTTCTACTGCTTAGTGCATCCGCGACCAAGTTTGCCTTGCCTGGATGATAAGCAATATCCAGATTATAGTCGACTACAAATTCCATCCACCGCCTTTGCCTTAGGTTCAACTCACTCTGAGTGAAAAATGTATTTGAGGATTTTATGATGCTTATAGATCTGCACTTTGGCTCCATACAGATATGATCGCCATATATTCAAGGCAAACACCACCGCACCCATTTCAAGGTCATGGGTCAGATAGTTCATTTCATGCTTCCTCAATTGTCTTGATGCATAGGAGATCACCTTGCCTTTTTGCATCAGAACACAGCCAAGCCCGGATATAGATGCGTGTGTGTGGAGGGCATATGGTTCATCCATTTCAGGCAAGGCTAAAACTGGTGCGCTCATTAGCATATCCGTCAGCGCTAAGAAACACTTCTCACACTCTTCCAACTATGTGAATTTCACATCCTTTCCGGTCAGTCGAGTCATGTGTTGGGCTAAACTCGCAAACCCTTTTACAAACTTCTTGTAGTACACAGCCAATCCAAGGAAACTCCTCACTTTTGTGGCATTCTTTAGCCTTGGCCAACCCTTGATGGATTTGATCTTCTCCGGATCAACCAAGACTCCTTCAGTAGACACAATGTTCCTAGGAATCCAATACTCCTTTTCCAAAAACTGCCCGTGCTCAGTTTTGCAAAGAGTTTTTGTTCCCTTAGCCGTCCCCGCATGGCCCGAAGGTTTCCTTGATGCAAATCCCGATCCTTGGAGTAAACGAGTATCTCATCTATAAAATGATTACAAACTAGTCCAGGAATCTTGGAATATGCCATTCATCACTTCATGAAGGCAGCTAGGGCGTTTGTCAGTCCGAATGGCATGACCACGAACTCGTAGTGTCCATACCTCGTTCTGAATGTTGTCCTCCGCACATCAATTGGCTCAATCAGGATTTGATGATAACCTGACAACAAGTCGATATTGGAAAAAAAAAGTCGCCGCTCTTAGTTGGTCCAGCACCTCATCTATCTGGGGAAAATGGTTACTTGTTCTTGACAGTAACCCGATTTAATCCTCGATACTCAATGCATAGAAAGAAAATTTTGTCCTTTTTCTTTACAAACAGGACTGGTGCACCCCACGGCGAGCTACTCGGTCGTATAAATCTTTTTTCTGTCAACTCCTCAAGTTGCTTCTTTAACTCAGACATTTCAGCCAGAGCCATTCGATATGGTGCCTTAGACAATGGAGCAGTTCCTGGTTCAATTTCGATTGTGAATGGATTCGACCAATCAGGTGGTAAACCCAAAAATTTTTGGAAACACATCCTCGAACTCACTAAACACAGGAATCTCTCCAAGGTCTATACCTTTCCCGACTTCAGTCGTGGAGATTGTAGCCAAATAGGCTTCACAACACTCTCGAGCATACGTTCTGCTTGGATCACGAGATCTATCGGTTAAAGCCACAAAGCATCCCAAGAGGCATATCAACGAGTATACATCCTTATCCAGGCCATGCACCTATATCGGACCAGCGATTCTCATTCATTCTCCAGGATATACATCTCTAACCAGGCTATGAACCTTTTTATACGATGTTCCCAAAAATCGAAGCACTATCTCCAAGTCAGCTTAATGGCTCAGGCTTTAACTGTAAAGACCTTGTTTTGTCTACCCAGTTTGGTTTTATTATTACAAAAAAAAAAAAAAAATCTGAAAGTTTTTTCTCATCCACTGCGTTTTTCTGGGTGTATATAAATACATAGACCATATGCATCTCCTTCTCCATTCTAAACATATCTCCATATATCAATTCCCTCCTTCTCATCACTCTTTTGTCTCATGCTTCTTCAAATTTCTTCTTTATTTCTTCTCTCTCTATGATGTACGTACATTAGTGTTATGTAGTTTTAGAGAGAGAGAGAGAAAGTTTGTTATTTTCACATTAAGTGTGAATTTATTTACAACTAACGTTTATATACAACAATTAACATTAAACCAGAACTAAAACGACATTTACATGTCTAGTAACCACGGTTTAGTCTAATACCCTTTCCTCAAGTCGAAATCTTCAAGTCTTCAAGGCGGGAAGAAGAGACTTGAAAACGAATACCGAGACATGAGTAATTTGAATGTCTTGGGAGGTAGTGCTTTGGTAAACAAATCAGCCAATTGGTTTCATGCTGTAACATGAAGAAAATTCAATAACCCAGACCGCAATATTTCATGAACCAAGTGACAGTCATTTCCAATATGTTTAGTCCTCTCGTGAAAAGCTGATTTAGAGGTTATTTGAATTGCATTTGTACTATCACATAAGATACTCACAGTTCCTGTGACGTGAATGTCCAGGTCCTTGAGTAACTTTTCCAACGAGAGTAACTCACATGTTGTATTTGCTCTAACACACGATACTCTGACTCTGTACTGCTGTGAGATATTGCTTTCTGCTTACAAGACTTCCATGAAATCAAGGAATCTCCTAAGAATACACAAAATCCAGTAGTAGATCTTCTTGAGTCTAGACAAAATGACAACCAGCATCAGAAAATGCATGTTATCTGACTTAGCAAGTTGCTGAGTAAAAATTCCTCTACTGGATCTCCTTTCAAGTAATTAACAATTCGATGTGCAGCAGTTAAATGACCTGTACGAGGTTGAGTGAGATACTGATTCAACTTATGCCACTGCAAAACTAATGTCTGCTCTTGTAATAGTAAGATACAATAATCTATCAATAAGAGCTAGATAGACTGTTGAATCTTTAAACAAATCTCCATTCTCTAGACTTAACTGAACAGCAGAATTCATAGGTGTAGCAACCGTTTTGCATCCAAGTAATCCAACACTATCTAGCAGATCAAGCGCATATGTCCTTTGACTAACCGAAATGCCTTAGGCGTCCTTGCGATTTCAAGGCCAAGAAAGTATTTGACTCCTACAAGATCTTTAATCATGAAAGCCAGAAATAAGGTCGTTTTCAGTGCTGAGACTGCTTCATTATTGTTGCTAGCTATGATAAAAACATCTACGTAAACTAACAAAGCCACCAAAACTACATTAAATGTCTTTACAAACAAGGTGTTTCTGTTTCTGACTGAACGAAACCATTCTCGTAGTAACACATCAGAAAACTTCTTGTCCACTGCTGTGATGCCTTTTAAGTTCGCAGACTGCATTAGGAGGTAAGTTTTACCAGGAGGCAATTGCATGTAGATTTCTTCATCTAAATCCCCATGGCAAGAATGCATTTTTGTTAGTTTTTTACCAACCGCTTGTGTTACACAACGATCGCAGTGTGTTACACACGAATACGAAAGAAGAAATAAGATAGAAATTTCAGAAAGTTTCGACTAAATAAACTTGTTTGAAATTACTTAGATATTATTGAGATTCTGTTGTATTACATTTACAACAAATGATTGACCTTTATATAGGAGATCGAATCATTGCAATGTAAAGACACAACTCTTCATTCAAAAGACACAATATGAAGAGTTGTAACTTTTGTGTAAATAACTAACTTATGTTAATATACTAAGGAGAGATTAGATTATATAGTTTAACACTCCTCCTTAATCATATCTCGACTTCACTTCAAGCTGGCTTCCTGAGATCTTCAAACCTTGAACAGCCCAATGCCTTTGTGAGAATGTCTGCAACTTGATCATCCCCTTTGCAATACTTCAGTTCAATGATCCCCTTCTGCTCAACTTCTCTCACGAAATGGTACTTGATCTCTATGTGCTTTGTCCTTCTGTGTTGCACCGGATTCTTCCCAATTGCTATTGCTGATTTGTTGTCACATAAGATCGGAATGCCTCCTTCAAACTTTTGACCAAAATCTTCAAATAGTCTTTGTAACCACACAGCTTGATTTGCTGCTGCACATACGGCTATGTACTCTGCCTCAGCCGTTGATTGTGCCACTGTTTGTTGCTTGCTGACTGCCAACAAAACATGGCTGAACCAAGAGTGAACCACATAGCCTGAAGTTCTCTTCTTGTCTTCCTTAGAAACACCCCAATCACTATCTGTGTAGCCCATAAGTCTTGGTTCCTTCACACTTGTAAAGTACACTCCAAAGTTTGATGTTCCTTTGACATATCTTAACACTCTTTTGGCTTCTTGTAGTGCTTCATACAAGGTGATGACATGTATCTTGAGAGATAGGCGCTTGCATACATCACATCAGGTCTTGATGCACACAAATACAAAAGCCCTCCAACAATGCTTCTATACTTAGTCGGTATCTCCATACTCTTTGTCATCCTCTACTCCTTTCTTTTGTGGTGTAAGTGGAGTGCTTACACTCTTGCTGCTCTCGCATCCCAAACTTATCAACAAGTTTGTTTGCATACTTTTCTTGTGAAAGAAATATGCCTCCATTGTCTTGAATTACTTCCATTCCAAGGAAATAGTTCAGTAATCCAAGATCCACCATCTCGAATTCTTTCTTCATATTTTCCTTGAATGTGTTGATAATCTCAACATTGTTTCCAGTGATGATTATATCATCCACATATAGACTCACAATCAACACATCTACTTCTTGCTTCTTGATGTATAAAGTTGCATCATTTATACTCCTTTCAAACCCGTGTTTGAAGGAAATATGAATCTATCATTCCATACCATGCCCTTGGAGCTTGCTTTAAACCATACAAAGCCTTATGTAGCCTCAACACCTTTTTCCTCATTTCCTTGCATCACATTACCCAGGTGGTTTGTGTGACATACACTTCTTCCTTCAATTCTCCATTGAGAAAAAGCTGACTTCACATCCATTTGATACAAACGCCACTTCATCTGAGCTGCATATGCGAGTATGGCTCTTATTGTATCATGTCTTGAGACAGGAGCAACGTCTCAAGATAGTCAACACCATATGATTGAGAGAATCCTCTTGCAACTAGCCGAGCCTTATGCTTGATGTTGATTTTCGTTTGCATCGGTATTGATCTTATAGATCCCACTTCACACTATCACATTCTTCTTCTCTGGCTGTCCACTAACTCCCATTTCTTGTTCTTCTCAATCATGGCGATTTCTTCATTCATTGCCGTTTCTCCATTCCTTGTTAGCACACGCTTCATCATAAGTGTATGGTTCTTCATGTGCATGAAGACAATACTCTATTCGCTTGAGCCGCCTCTTCAAGCTCTACTCTTGGTGATTTTTCCATGATCTCAACCATGGACTTAAACTTCTTTGGTGGCCTCAGAATTTTCTTCATCTTCATCACTAGTATCAGGATCATTATTTTGAATGAAAGCAGGGCTGAAAGTACCTTCGGTTGTGTTTGTTCCTCAGAGCGATTGAGAGTCTTTCCATAGGCATCTCTAATGTTTTCTTGACTTCTTCTAACCTTTTCCAGTCCCACTTCTTGCTTTCTTCAAACTCTACATCTCTTGATACTTCAAACCTTCTCATTCTCTAAGGTGGAAGCTCTATAGCCTTTGGATTGATGGCTATATCCAATAAAAAATCCACGCTTTGCCTTGATATCTAACTTCCTCCTCTTCTGATCCGGAAAATGTACGTAAACATATGCTACCAAACATTTTCATGTGTGACAAATCAGGCTTGTGTCCACACTATTTCTCCTATAGGAGTGATATCATCTTCTATTGCCTTTGATGATAGAACGATTTTGAAGATATGAGGCAGTGTATACCGCTTTCGCCCATAACTTGAGAGGTAAATCTTGCCCTGCCAACATATTCTAGCCATCTCCACTAAGGTCCTATTCATCCGTTCTCCCTGCACCATTTTGTTGTGGTGAATAAGACCAAGGTAACTTGCTTGTTGATTCCTTCTTCTTCACAAAACCGGTTAAATTCTTGTGAAGTGAACTCACCACCACCATCTGATCTCAATGTCTTGATGGTACAACTTGATTGTTTCTCCACCATTGCTTTGAACTTTTTGAATGATGAGAATGTCTCTGATTTTTGCTTCATGAAGTATACCCAACACATGTGAGTATAGTCATCCAAGAGTAGCAAAAAATATCGACTTCCATCAAGAGATTGGTGTTGCATTGGCCCACATACATCCGTATGTACAATCTCAAGCTTTTCACTTGTCTTAGTTTGAGATTCTTTTGAGAAGCTTTTGCGTGATTGCTTTCCTAGTTACACGCCTCACATGCTCCCTTCCTCACTTTAAACTTTGGTAACCCCTTTACCAAGCTTTTGTCTTGCATTTGTTGCAACCTCTTGTCGCCTACATGACCAAGTCTCTTGTGCCATGTCTCCATTTTGCCTTGCTCACTTGCGCTCATGGCTTCTTGTTCCTGAACCGAACTCATCCTGATTCTGTAGCTCTTGTGAGTCATTGGGATATTCATTATCCTCCTTCCTTTTGCATCCTCTATGATGCATCGCTTCTCTTGGAAATTCACCCGGTATCCACTTGAAACAATTTGTGGGACACTCAACAAATTTTTCGCCAAACCCGGAACCAAGAACACATTCCTGATGGTCCTTTTGCCATCATTAGTCATGACGGTAATATCTCCCTTACCGGCCGTCATGACCATGCTTCCATTTCCAATCTTTATTGGAACCTTGATACCCTTATCAAGTCTTGAGAAGTAATTCTCCTCCTTTGTCATATGATTAGTTTCTCCACTGTCTACTAACCATACATCTTCCATCACTGTTGTTACTCCTTGCAGAAACCACACCACTTCTTGCCTCCACTGCATTTTGAGTTGTCTTGTTTGGACACCATAATTTTTCTGTTTCACACGAGCATCGAATGCTCCTTCACTTGTGCTTTCTTCTCTTGCAGCCAGCCTTGATTCATGAGCCTTCAAAATCCCGATCAGTTCTGTCATCTTTGTTGAAGTCAAATCGCTTGTTTGCTCCAATACACTGACTATACTATCGAATTTTGCTGGGAGAGAGATGAGTATCTTTGTATGAGTTGGATGTCTGTCTTTTGTTCTCCATGATAAGTTAATTGATTTGCCACTGCAACTAACTTATCCGTGAAGACCTTGATGTCTTCATTCTCCTCCATCTTCAGATTTTCGTACTCCCTTCGCAACGTTTTGAAGTCGAATCAAACGGACTTGAGGAGAGCCTTCATACTCTGCCTTCAATGCATCCCACGCCTCTTTAGATGTTGTTGCAGCTGCAATCCGTGAGAAGATCTCATCCGATACGGCAGTTTGCAAAATTTGCAGAGCCATCGTGTCATTTGCCACCGCTTCTTCTCTGAGCGATATTGCTCTTGCTGTCTCAGGAGTTTCATTTACTCGTGCTGGTGGGGCTCCCATGCCTTCTGCAACCACAGACCATAACTTCCTGGTCTTGAGAATGGTTGTCATCTTAATGCTCCAGAAGTTGTATTTCACCCCATCGAATATGGGGATCACTTGATTTTGATTCTGCATCGTTTCGTGTCTCCGATAAATGGTATTCCAAAAATCTCTAGCCTCCTTTTTCTCACGCCAAGTGTTTCTCTTACTAGTGATTTTTTGTTGTCCTCTCAACCGTAAAGCTCTGATACCATGTTAGTTTTTTACCAACCGCTTGTGTTACACAACGATCGCAGTGTGTTACACACGAATACGAAAGAAGAAATAAGATAGAAATTTTCCAGAAAGTTTCGACTAAATAAACTTGTCTGAAATTACTTAGATATTATTGAGATTCTGTGTATTACATTTACAACAAATGATTGACCTTTATATAGAGATCGAATCATTGCAATGTAAAAGACACAACTCTTCATTCAAAAGACACAATATGAAGAGTTGTAACTTTCTGTGTAAATAACTAACTTATGTTAATGTACTAAGGAGAGATTAGATTATATAGTTTAACACTTTTTACATCTATCTGTGTGAGAGACCATCCATGTTATGCCGCCAAATCCAAAAACAACTTAACTGTGACAAGTTTAGCAACCGGAGAGAAACTATCTATGTAGTCTACTCCCTCATGTTGTATATACGCTTTTGCCACTAGTCTTCATTTGAACCCTCATGCTATTCCATCCGGGTTATACTTAATCTTGTAAGCCCATCTACATCCAATTAGTTATTTTCCCTCAGGCAATGAAACTACAGAGAAAATACCTATCTTGACACAATTCTGCAACTCATCATTCATCGGTGCATGCCGTATCTTATCCCTGATAGCATTTTGAAAATTTCTCGGTTCAGTTTCAGCAGAAATATTGCAGATGAATTGTACATACTAATCACTGAATCTCGAGTAATCATGAACTGATGATAAGGGATGTGATGTACTACCAGTGGTCTCTGATGTGTGATGTATCAGGTTGCAGTGATAATCAGCAAGATAAGAAGGTGTATAAACGATTCATCTTAGGCCTCTTTGCATTCATATCAGTAGTATGCTGACCTCAAGTACTAGAGTAGGAGATTGAATTGAAGAGGAAGTGGAAGGCACAGAAGGCGATGTATCAGGAATAAAGAGAGGTAAAATCGGTGGAGAGAAAAGATCATGAACATATTCATGTTGTTCTGAAGATTGAAAAGGAAAGATATCTTCAAGAAACAGAACATTTCTAGTTATAGAAATAGAGTTTGCTTCGGCGTTAAGAACTTCATACCTACCAGAATGATATCCCAAAGATACAGAAACATCTGATATTGGAGTGAATTTGTGTCAATCTTTGGGATATGTAGAGGAATAACAAGTCATCCAAAGGTTTTTAGAAGAGAATAGGATTGTTTTTGTTCATTAGAAGCTCAACAGGAGTTTTATTTTGAAGTAGAGGAGATAGTGTTCTGTTTATGAGAAAAACTAAAGTACGAACACAGTCTAATATTGTAATGGAACATTTGACTGAAAAAGAAGAGCCCTGGCCACATTGAAGATGTGTTGATGCTTACGTTCAACAATTGAATTTTGTTGTGGAGTATCAACACAAGAGAAAAAATAAAAGATCCCTTTTGATTCAAGAAGATTTTTGAAAGAGAGTTCATGGGCATTATCTGAACAAATTTACTTGAATTTATTAGAATAATCTGTTTCTACAAGATTTAGGAAAGCAGAAAAGACTTGTAGAACATCACTTTTGTTTTTCAAAAAATAGATCCATATGACTCTAGAACAATTGTCAACAGTGGTAAGAAAATATTTGAGAACCTCAACAGAAGTGATAGAGGAAGGAACCCATACATCTAAATGTGTAAGATGAAAAGGTTTATCAGCTAGATTATTTTGAGAATTAAAGGCTAAACGCTTCTGTTTTGCAAGATGACAAGTCTTGCAATGCGATCCTTGTGCAAATTCAAAAAGGATTGGACGGCAAATTATCGGAAAGGAAAATCGAGCAACAAAACGAACAAAGCAACCATGTCCCAACCCGCCCGACAGCAAGTTGAAC
The DNA here is from genome assembly GCA_905132765.1 of Moricandia arvensis. Classification (NCBI taxonomy): domain Eukaryota; kingdom Viridiplantae; phylum Streptophyta; class Magnoliopsida; order Brassicales; family Brassicaceae; genus Moricandia; species Moricandia arvensis. Next base: position 27,182 of record CAJHQP010004054.1, read on the forward strand.
AAACCAAGCCCAACTCGCCTGTGCGCGGGCGAGTTGGAGGGTCTCCGTCCAACTCTCCATCAGGCGAGTTGGGACTGATTGACAAAACTCGCCATCAGGCGAGATGGGACTGGTCCACCAACTCGCCTAATGGAGAGTTGGACTGTCACCGTTCAACTCGCCATCAGGCGAGTTGAGATTGCTCGACCAATTCGCTTGATGGCGACTTGGAATGTCCCTGTCAAAATTGCCATCAGGCGAGTTAGACCAGCTTGACTAACTCGCCTGATGGAGAGTTTGATTGTCTCCATCGAACTTGCCATCAGGCGAGTTAGATCAGCTCATCCAACTCGCCATCAGGCGAGTTGGATCAACTACGACCAGCTTGCCATCAGGTGAGTTGGATCACCCCCACCCGTCTTGGTTCCGTTCAATACCTCTTATGAACCTCGATCACCCTGTCTCTTATTTCGTCTCTATTGGAATTACCGTTGGAACTTTACATTAAAAACCGTAAATACTTGTTTTCTCGTATGAATTCAAATGGTTCGTATAAAACGGCAACAGTTGACTTAACACCAAAGTTTCCTCTAATATACGAGTAATTTGAACTATTTACAAAACCGACTTCGTACCGAAGGTTCTCTATCGGACGGATCATAAAAACGTTTAAGTAAAAAAACAGCGCAAAAAGGTCTAAAACGCGGCTAAGAGCCCACTTACGGTTTTAGATGGGATTGAGCTCGGTTTATCTATTGTTTGCAGGAGAAGATAAATGTCAAGTCGGGAAGATAAATGTCAAGGTTCGAGGGATAATCTTGAAGATCAAAGAAAAATGGAATATTTCCACAAAGCGATAACCACGACTCGGGGACAGATGAGGAAAGAAGTAACCGTCTTAAGAGGAGTGTATAAGGAACGCCAAGATAGAGAGTCAATGGGACACAAAATACACAGCAGAAAACTTAGCACTTATAGCGTTTTAGGAAATTTTCCGTTATCTATTCTCGAGCTGCAAATCAACTAGGTTAACAAAGTCTTAGGTTGTTATAACTAGGGAACTCGCCAACAGCTCTTGCGGCCGAGGCTTTACATGTTGTAACGCTCATTCACGAATTCGGAATAAGACCTTCTTTGCTCTCTCGTTTATTCTATTATTTACTTCTTCGGTTTTTATTGTATGATTGCTTGACATTTGGTTTAGCATAAATTTGGGACCTCTTGGAAAGTTTGGGTTTCTTGACTTTCCTTCTTTTTTTTTGGAAATCGACAGTGCGAATTTCGGTTCCCACATCCATTCATTTTGTATCTTGATCACACAAACACGTGTCACACTTACAAGTTGAAAATATTGAGCACTCATCATATCTTCTGAGATAGTCACTAGTTTTGTATTAAATGTGTTAACATTCAGGATCCTTGACGAAGACCATGGAGTTGTTGTTCAACTTGATACAAACGTGAAACACTATTCCGCTTGAAATGCTTCAACAATCTTTCCCCAAATACCATGAGTAGTCTTGACATATAAAAAACTTTGAACAATCATTTTAGAAACTGATTTTATGATCCAAGATCATGACTTCATGTATCCATCATGTTTTTGCTTGAATCTTATCTGAAATGTTCTTTTTCGTCACAATTGGGTTACCATTGAGATTTTGCAAAGAAAACAATGAATACTTTGTTTTCTGTAAAAGGTAGCCAGACTTCGAGTCGGAAATGGTAAATTTAAACAACAATATGTTTTTAAGGAAAAGAAACAATAAAAATCATTTTGTAGACCAACTGCAAAAAAAAAAAAACCGCAACTAAGAGCAAATTAAAAATGTGTAAGTCGTAAAATCATTTGAAAATTACCTAAAGCATAAACAGCCTACTTACGACATAAAGTGAAAAGTGCCCTAATATCAATGACGGTTTAATTTTCTTGGATAGAAAGGAGGAAGATATGATAGTGGAAGATTTCTGAAAAGGATAAACTCAAATATTGACGAATAAGAAAAGATAGGGGAAAATGAAAGATGTGGATCTACATAAAAATGGCAAGATGGCTGACCTTGGAGGAGTATATAACAAGGCTAGGACGAGAAGAAAGAAGAAGAAACTTAGCTACCAAACTCTCGGCAGTTAGAAACTTGGACTATATTTTCGTCTTTTGTTAAAAGAGTTGCGACTCACGACACAAGTGGTTACTCTAGCGAATTTAGATAGGTTTTACTGCCTTTGCTATTTTATTTCCATTGTAATATCGCTTCCAGGTGAATTTTCCGTACATTTTTTCTCTGGAACGCTCATACAAAAATTTGGAAAAAAAATTCTCTTGTTTCTATTTTTGTTTTTGGTATTGTCTTATTTCGTTTTCTGCATCTCTTGATTACTTGTCACTGTTTTTGCAAAAAAAAATTGGACCCCCATTAAAATATTTGCTTTCTTCATTACAAATTCTGACAGTGCGAATTTTGGTTTCGACGCCGGTCATGTGATGTTGATGCCGCGGCCCGAATTTCCTGAGAATGTTCGATTCATGATTTTATATGAGTGATGTACTCTTTTCAAGTGATTTTTCCCGTGAATGGGGTCTTCTGAGTGTCGGCAAGAACATTCTCTATTTCAAGAGCCAAGATAGTGGTGTGATGGACTTCAAATTGATGTGGCACAGAGAGCTCCTGATCCATTCGATTTATGAGTAGCTGACTATTTTCTGGTCCGGTTAGGCTGGGTCCAACGTTTCATTCAAATCCTGGAGCTGTCTGAGGTTCACTGAATACGACTTGCCGCATGTTATCCTCAATGTGAAAATCTATTATGTTTACAGAGTCAGCAGCGGTCAAAGCTTCATGTTGCTCGTTGGTTGCATGCATATATCTTGGTTATCATGACTTTCGAGGATAGATATCATGATGTTCGCTATCACGGCTTGATTGCCGATTCGAGCTGGATGCAACAAGTAAAATCCTTGATTTTACTACACGAAATGTTGGTATTAGTAGATACCGTTAAATGCTATGATTTTTATATAATAGTGTTTCCTAAAACGCTATGACAGCGTCCGTTATCGTAGGTCGGACGCTTTTGATAACGGATCTTTCGGATGCTATAGTTAAATAAACATCGATAGCAATAATATCTATGAATTTATTAATATTTATAATAACGTGATACAAATGTTATTAAAAATCATTAATTTGATTTTACCTATAGCTGTTTATTATATAAAGAGAACAAATGTTTACTATTATTAATTTGTTTTTAATTACCCAAAAATTATTTAAAATATGTACGGATTGAATTTTTTATAATATAATATATATTTGGAATATTTGTAATAAAAACCATTAATCATATTATAAAAATTAAAACATATTTAATTGTTTACAAAAACATAAAACTTTTCTTGTTTACACAAACAATCAAAACCTATCAAACATACTATCAATTTACCACTAATAACCCTACAATCATCCCTAACATAAATACTATCATCATCAAAAGGTAGTCCATTTTTTGTATCTTCTGCTTAACCGGGAAGCTGAGCGCGTGTAGACCATTGCATGTTGCTGTTGTTTTTGGATCTGCTGAGGGTTTTTGGGTAACCTCTCTGAACGTACTGCTGTGCGTCAGGTTTCTGCAGAAACGAGAGACTGAACATACTGTTTTCTCATATATTACCTACAAAATCAAAGCCATATTCATCACAAAACCGAAAGAAGCAGATATATATCTGCTGATAGCAACCAATAAAATGATACAAAGGAGCCTCCTTACGTCTGAGAAGCTAGCAGAAATCGAAATTCACATTCTTCTATCCTTGAATCCGAACAGAAAAGAAAGCACCTCACGAACAATCTTCCTGTAACAAGAACCAAAAAATCAAAACACAGAGAGAATGAGAGACAGAACCAATTGAGCTTCGTTTTACCTGCAACAAGCGATAATAGGGAGACCTCTCCTTGCCTCCTCCAACCCTAAAACAAAAAAAATCAGTTCAAAACAGAGAGAGACTTGACACATATCTGCAATAATTCTCATATCATGATGGTAGTGTTGATTAAAAGGTTTGCACATTCAAGTTAAACCTGACACTCTTCCTTGTTTTCTTTGTTCCATCGGTCCTCTCCTCCTCTGCCTCTGCCTCACACCTGACACAGTACGAAAAAGAAACAAAGCATTGACCATTGTTAAATGACCATTGCTGCACATGTTTCGACTAATTAACTGCTAAAACCGGTTTGGGTTTGGTCTATAGACTTGGGTAACGTGATAGCTGAATCTCTTAATATTAAGAATGCAATAGAAGAGTTTATATACAAGAGGACTCTGACTTCTATGTAATCAGTTTTGGAAACTATATATTTACAATATATATTATGTGTGTCCTCTATTCATCCCCGCAAGATGAGCAACCGGTAGTTCAGAGATCCCAATCTTGTTGAAATGACCATTTAGCAGTGAGCGTGTAACTGGTTTGGTGAGTGCATCATCTAGTTGGTCTTTGGAGGATACATGAATGACTCTGAGAAAGCCTGATTGAACCAGTTCTCGAATGAAGTGATAGTTGAGAGCAACATGTTTCATTCTCGAGTGAAATACTGGATTCGCACAGAGGAGATTGCACCTACGTTCTCACAGTATATCACTGGTTGGAAAGTCAATGTGATGCCAAGTTACTTGAGCATATTGGTGATCCAGACCAGTTCACAAGAAGTGTCAGCTACATCTCTATACTCGGCTTCCATGGAAGATCGTGCGACTGTTTTGTGTTTGCGTGAGCACCGTGAAATTGGGTTAGAGCCAATGTATATAATGTTGGCGCTTGTTGAATTGAAATCATCTTTGTTGCCTACCCAATCTGTATCATAAAAGGCATGAAGTGTTGTGTTGTTGGAGGTAAAAAGATGCCTTCGTCACGAGTTCCAACTAGAAACGTGAGAAGTCGCTTCACCGCATGCCAATGATAGTCGGTTGGGCGTTGCAAGAACTGAGAGAGTTTGTTCACTGCAAAGGCTATGTCAGGATGAGTAAACTGTACATAATGGAGCTTTCCTACCACTGACCTATATTCAGTGCCATCAGTTAAACTTGTGCCTGAGAGAAGTGTGAGATGTTCATTGGTGATAAATGGGGTGGCAACAGGTTTGGCTGCAGTCATGTTTGTTCGCGTAAGAAGATCATTGACTTACTTTGTTTGAGTGAGAAGTAACCCATGATTTGATTGTGTGGCTTCAAGTCCCAAGAAGTATCTGAGTTCTCCATGATCTTTCAGGGAGAATCGATTGCTGAGTAGATCAATGAACTGTGTCACACGTTTTGAGTCATTCCAAGGTGACAATAATATCATCCACATACACTAAGACATATAGGAGTACACCCGAGGAGCAGAGGATGAACATAGCAGCACCGAAGAGTGAGTTTTTGAAGCCAGAGTCAAGGAGAAAGGTTCGTAGTTCAGCATACCATGCGCGAGGAGCCTGTTTGAGTCCGTAGAGCAATTTGCGAAGTTTACAGACATAGTGTGGTCTGTCTTTGTCAACAAAGCCAGCAGCTTGGACCATATAGACATCCTCATTCAAGTCTCCTTGTAGGTAAGGCGTTGTTGATGTCAAGCTGGTGGAGAGGTCAGCCTCTAGTGACTGCAATATCCTGTACCGTTCTCACTGTAGTATGTTTGAGCACTGGACTGAAGGTGTCTTTGTAGTATAGGCCTTATCTTTGATGAAATCCTTTTCTTACTAGGCGTGGCTTGAGGCAATTGAATGAGCCATCTAGATTTCTCTTAATGCGATAAATCCATTGGTTTCCAATACGATTGTACTTAGGATCAGGTGGAATGAGATCCCATGTATGCTCTCAAAATTGCGAGTCCATTTCCTGTGCCATTGATTTTCTCCGGCGTTCATCCAATAGAGCCTGAGAGACACAAGTAGGTTCAGTGTCCTTACGTCTTTGTGTGGAGTCAGCGAGAGAGAATTTCATCTTGTGGTTTGTAATATTGTTCTTTGCTCTCGTCTTCATTGGATGATGATTCACCGTTTGAGATGATGATGCTGGCTCTGCAACTTCTGTACTTTCCTGTTCATGAGAAACAAGTTCATTATTACTAGCTTGATTATTTGGAGTAGGGACATGAGGCTCCAGTGGTATTTGAGGTTCTGCAGACGTTGTGATCATTGGAGAAGGATCCGAACATGGGGATGAATCGCCGACAGAGGTCTGAGTTGCACAGCTTAAGGTATGTATATAGGTTGGAGCCAATCATAAGAAGGAGTTTCTGATTGTGAAGGAGAGGAAAAAAGTGTTTGAAAGAGACTGTGTTTTCAATGTAATGAACATGAAGAGATACGTACACTCTTTTTGTGTCGGGGTCAAGGCAAAGATAAGCACATTGGGTCAGGGAGTAGCCAAGAAAGATGCATGGAACAGACTGAGTGTCCAGCTTGTGTTTGGCATATGTTCGAAGACAGGAAGCATAGACATCCAAAAGCTCTCAACTTTAGATAGTTTTGTGATGTTCCAAATAAATTCTCGTATGGATTTTAGTTCGACAGAGTTTGTCCCGGGAGAGGATTGATCAGGTAAACTGCAGCTGCAAAGGCATAGCTCCAATACGTATTAGGTAAGGATGATTGAGATAGAAGCGCAATGCCTGTTTCTAAAATGTGGCGGTGACCTCTTTCCGCGAACCCATTGTGTTCAGGCGTATGCGGAGGTGTCGTAAGATGCGATACACTGCTGAGAGATAGTTCAGCAGCCATTGTGATATATTCGCCGCCATTGTCAGAGTAGAGGGTCTTGAGCTTTTTGTTGAACTTGTTCTCCACAATAGCTTTCCAGTGAATAAAGATATTACAAATATCGTATTTGTACCTGATCAGGTACAACCAAACATAATGGGTATAGTGATCTGCAAAGATCATAGTATTTGTATCCTTCGACTGAAAACACTAGAGACGTCCATACATCTGAGAACACAAGTCAAGAGGATTTGAAGAGGTAAGAGAGGCTTGATGGGAAGGTGTTTTATGGATCTTTGAAGCACGACAACCAGTGCAATGAACATTGAAGCTTTTATTTGATAAAGGAAGCATAGAGTTCCAAATAAAAGTGTTTAAGATAGGTAAAGCTGGATGATGGTGGTTCATGAGAGCTCATCATCGCACTGTAAGTGACATGGATGGTGTTTACTGTTCTAGGAGGGTATAAATATCCTAAACAATTAACTATCAAATTAACCCTTAATCCTAACACACAAGACAATACTCTTGCCAAGAGATATCAGGTGTAGTACTTAGGGATCAAATCCACAGAGAACAATAACACACAATATATTTCTTATTCCTAAAGGTTAAGCTAGGTGATTATATATATTGGTAACAAGTAATCAATCTAAGGAAATATTCCTTATTGGAGAGTGTAGATGCAATATAAAAATATGCTAATAATGTAATTATGGAAATATGCTAATAATGAAAATATGGAAATATGCTAATAAACTAACTAGATGTAAATGTAAATATATTATATCTAGGGTTTCAAGCTTAATGAATTATAGGGGATACGAAACACGGATATGCAAATATTCTAGAACACAAATATTAACTATTTTGGCCCTTTTAACTCCAACTCTCGTATGCGGGTAAAAGGAAAGACCATCGATCGACGGCTAAGGCTTGGTTTCGATCGACAGAGAAATAAGAAGGAAGTGTGAAAGAGATTTGATATGTTCACCAAGCTAATTAGACCAACTCTCGCATGTGCCTAACAACCTAGTTCAATGGAGTTTATTCTGGCACAAAACCTACTCTCGTAGTCGTCCATGTCCTACTTTCGAGATCCTAGTTAGCTACTCTAGAATGCAAGCATTAAGCACCACTCAATTGATGGATATTAACTTAACCTAGCAATCCTACTTTTGGGCTAATCCATGATTGCTATCATTCAACCCTAAATCTAGTTGATAACTACTCAGACATAATCAAAGTAACAATAATAATTTGAATATAATGCATAGATAAAATACTGGGGTTCCAATACAAATCTCTCTAAGGAGTTATGAATCTTCTCCCTAAATAGAATACTAAAGAACCTAGCACCATACGTGTTTTTATGCCCATTATCATAGATTCTCTGCCTATCTTGATCGTCATTCATCTTATCCTTCAAGAATTTGTTCTTCTCGGTCGTTTCTTCCACTATGTCTTGTCCAATAATGTTGTGCTCCCCCACTTGTGTCTAGCATAATGGAATTCGACATGGCCTCCCATACAACTCTTCATATGTTGACATACCAATGCTTCTATGGAAGCTATTGTTGTAGGCGAATATGACCAAAGGCAGGTTGATTCCCATGAGACGCCCCAGTCTAAGGTACAAGCCCATAACATATCTTCCAATGTATGGATTTTCCTTTCAGATTGGCCGTCTATTTGTGGGTGATAGGTCATAGTCGGCTACAAATTGATAAGCAATATCCAGATCATAGTCGGCTACAAATTCCATCCACCGCCTTTGCCTTAGGTTCAACTCAGGCTGAGTGAAAAATGTATTTGAGGATTTTATGATGCTTAAAGATCTGCACTTTGGCTCCATACAGATATGATCGCCATATCTTCAAGGCAAACACCACCGCACCCATTTCAAGGTCATGGATCATATAGTTCATTTCATGCTTCCTAAATTGTCTTGATGCATAGGAGATCACCTTGCCTTTTTGCATCAGAACACACACAAGCCTGGATATAGATGCGTATGTGTGGAGGGCATATGGTTCATCCATTTCAGGCAAGGCTAAAACTGGTGCGCTCATTAGCATATCCGTCAGCGCTGAGAAACACTTCTCACACTCTTCCAACCATGTGAATTTTACATCCTTTCCGGTCAGTCGAGTCATGGGTTGGGCTAAACTCGCAAACCCTTTTACAAACTTCTTGTAGTACACAGCCAATCCAAGGAAACTCCTCACTTTTGTGGCATTCTTTGGCCTTGGCCAACCCTTGATGGATTTGATCTTCTTCGGATCACCGAGACTCCTTCAGTAGACACAATGTTTCCTAGGAACCCAATACTCCTTTTCGAAAAACTGCTCGTGCTCAGTTTTGCAAAGAGGTTGTTCCCTTTGCCATCCCCGCATGGCCCGAAGGTGTCCTTGATGCAAATCCCGATCCTTGGAGTAAACGAGTATATCATCTATAAAAATGATTACAAACTAGTCCGGGAAATCTTGGAATATGTCATTCATCACTTTCATGAAGGCAGCTAGGGCGTTTGTCAGTCCGAATGGCATGACCACGAACTCGTAGTGTCCATACCTCGTTCTGAATGCTGTCCTCCGCACATCAATTGGCTCAATCAGGATTTGATGATAACCCGACAACAAGTCGATCTTGGAAAAAAAAAGTCTCCGCTCTTAGTTGGTCCAGTACCTCATCTATCTGGGGAAATGGTTACTTGTTCTTGACAGTAACCCGATTTAATCCCCGATAGTCAATGCATAGACAGAAAAAAAAATCCTTTTTCTTTACAAACAGGACTGGTGCACCCCACGGCGAGCTACTCGGTCGTATAAATCTTTTTTCTGTCAACTCCTCAAGTTGCTTCTTTAACTTGATATTCGATATGGTGCCTTAGACAATGGAGCAGTTCCTGGTTCAATTTTGATTGTGAATGGATCAGACCAATCAGGTGTAACCCAAAAAGTTTTGGAACACATCCTCGAACTCACTAAACACAGGAATCTCTCCAAGGTCTACACCTTTCCTGACTTCAGTCGTGGAGATTGTAGCCAAATAGGCTTCACAACACTTCTCGAGCATTCGTTCTGCTTGGATCACCGAGACCACTAAGCTACCCGAAGTTGGACTTATCCCTTGGAACTCAATCGGTCGAGCTCCACTCTCAAACTGAACTCGCCCTCGGTGGCAGTCCAGAGTTGCCCTTTATTTTCCCAACCAGTCCATGCCTAAGATTACTTCATGATTATAGCATACTATTACTAAATCCACATGCATACTCTTGCCTTGGATTACAATCGGAATCTTTAACGAATGCATGACCTTCCCCCCCCCCCCTCCCAAACAGTCCATGCCTAAGATTACTTCAAGATTCTTAAGGCATACTATTACTAAATCCACAGGCACATGCATACTCTTGCCTTCGATTAAAATCAGAATGTTTAGCAAATGCATTCTATGTTCCATGCTATAGAAATAGGTCAAGGCTTAGTGACATGAGGATTTCTATGTATTTTAATGCAAACTATATCAAATTAACCATACGAACTACTCTTGCCAAGAGAGGTCAAATTGTAGTATTTAGGGATCAAATCCACAAGGAGCGTCGGCACACAATAAACTCAATACAGTCGCGATTAATCTAGGTAAATAGATTAATAAGCAGTAAATAATCTATATCAGATAATTGATTGATTAGTAAGTAAACAATAATAATAAATAGCTAGATCTAGGATTTCATGCAAGTGGATTATAGATGATAGAAGCTAAGGGTATTAATCATAGAAATCGATATCTAATGTAAAATACGACCAGCTCTTGCTACGAGTCTAATCTATTAGCAATGTCCGATGTCTCGCGCTCGCTTTTTGATATGGAATGGCCGTCGATTGATGGCAATGATCATGCATCAATCGATGGTCTCTTGAGTCAAGCTTTATGATCTAATTCAATAAGTTCACTAAATTAACTAAATCAACTCTCTTTGGTTAATTTAGTGATAAATAAATAAAGAACCAAAGGAATTCCAAGAGGATTCTGAAGGAGTTCCTCTCTTCTCTCCTAAACCTAGAACAATATATAGAATAAAGCTTGGTGCCTAAACAATGGCATAGAAACATATAAATAAGGTTTTAGGTCGTCCATGGGTATTTTGGTAATCTGTGATGGCTTCTGGGATTAAGACGGCCATAAAAAAAAGTCTGGCCTGTCTTCTGGGATCACCGTCGATCGATGGTAAGTCTGTGCCGTCGATCGACACTCATTCATCCCCTCGATAGCTTCCTCTCGCGAGGCAAACAGACCACTCTCCAGGAAAATAGGCATAACTTTAGATATAACCGTCTGATGAACCTCAAACCGGTGGCATTGGATAGCTACCTCATAGCTATATCGTCTGTAAAAAGATCAGCTAAATCTCACTACGGAAATGTCTCCATCCATATCTAAACATCTGACGCATCTATGCAGTTATGCATCTCTAAAAGCTCTAGAATCACCAAAGTTCTCGAGAACGTACCTGAACCTGAAAATAATCTAAAACGTACTCCAAACACATATAGTAGACATTAAATAGGGCTGATATCATGGCAGAATATTGGTAAATATCAGGGCCCTATCAACTCCCCCAGACCTAACCTTCTGCTTGTCCTCAAGCAAACAAAGCCTGGGAAAGAGGTTTTAAAAAGCGGAGACTCACATAATGTCTAATTATAACTATCACCCTATTTTTTGCAACCACATCCTATCAAGTCAATCACAAAGAAAATTTTTATACCCTATCCTAGTATAGAAACCAAATACATTCAACCAACAACTTAGCGAATACTAGTCAGACTCTCCCCTCTATGATTTCATTTCTTTGCATAAAATAAAAGTGCAGTATTTACCTTGGTAATATCGATCAAAGGAAACATGGACTCTTACCCCTGCAAGTATCTACGCACATAGGTAGTCTTCTTTGATCCCTTTCCTCTCTCTGTTCTCACTTCTTCTCAGTCAATGTTTCCCTTATTTTGAGGGTATCATTTTTTTAAACTGACTGAGATGTTTGGATAGGCTTGCATGAATCAAACCCTAATGGCTTTTGCCACCAGATCATGTTCACTTCTTTTTGACATTTTTTCTGTTTCAAGAATCATATGAATCAAGCCTTAATGGTTGTAGCCACCAAATCCTGTTCGGTTTCCTTTTTAAATCTTAAGGGGAGAGAGAGGGGAATCAGAAACACACAGACTTTTACCTTCCAGACTTGCAGAAGGAATCCGATCCAGTGTATACCATGCCCCAAAGCAAGCAAATAATGTCAGGATTAGTATTGGAAATCAGCTTCGGTTCCTTCAAACTTTCTAAGAAAGTATGATATAGCGGCAGGATGATCCACTTTGGTATATCTAGTAATCTCTCCAAACAACATTCTAAGAATGGTGCTAAAGTGTGGTTAGTCAATAATAAATCTTTATCATAGTCATCTTCTTAACTCAATAAAATTTTTTGAAAAACTTATATATATAGTAAATAAGACTCAAAACAAATCAAATAGCATTAGCGAACCTCCCCAGACTTAAATTATAATGTCCCCAGTGTAATATGTTCCGGATTGGTTAGGAAAAACCAAACCATAAGTAAATAGCTTAAGAGAGAAACTCGATACTAGACTCTGTAATAGAGTATCTATCGCTTTCACGATGTTGATGTCGACCGATGGTCATGATCCATGGTCGATCGATATTTATTCTTCAAGTGTCGATCAATGGGACACTTGAATTTCTACTCTATTTTTTTCAATTAAAGAAAAGAAAACTCCAAATAGAATACAATATATGTAATACCTCCCTCAGACTTAAACAACACTATCACCAGTGTTATACAGACTGAGTTTGGTGAAGAAAATAAATCATAAAGACCAAATTTAACTAGGAAAAACGATATACATGCTCGCTGATGGTGACCGGTCGATCGACACAGTTAAGTGATGATCGATCGATACTTGGGTTGCTCCGTCGATCGACAGTGATCAAGTGGCGATCGACGGTTTGCGCAATCTATCTTCCTCGGATCCTTCTTTCTTCTTTTTTTTCTTCTTCAAGCTGAAATAAATAAATATAATAATAGTAATAAATGAAAATTAAATCTAATTAAAATTACTAAACAATGGGTTGCCTCCCACTCAACGCTTTTTTATAGTCTTTAGCTTGAAGTTTTGAGTTTTGATTTAGTTCTGATGAGATTGGGGACTTGCCCAAAACATTCCCAATATTCAATGTCTTCAGCTTCATCACCCTTTTTGTGAAAGCCTCCATAGGCTCTTCTCCTTTGTCTATCATCTTAGGAATAAGGAGTGCTCAAAGATTTTCAAATGGCTGAAAAAAGCATCTGCTGCGTGCTTTGTATTTCCTGACACCATCTGAGAAGTGGGGAATCAAAAATAACTGAGGACCTTCCTTGCTCATTTTCCTCTTCTTCCAGTTCCTCCTCTTCTTTCCCCCAGACTTGTCTGATCTTGTGGTGCCTCCATCAAAAAGATTATGAAACACTTCAAACTCATTCTGCTCTGATATGCGATGAGTGTTGATCGACGTTCTAGTGTTGATGTCGATCGATGTTCCAATGGTGGCGTCGATCAATTCATCAATGATGGTGTCAATCGATGATGAAACTGATGGTCCTTGGTCAACGTCACATTCATACTTCAATACTCTCTGAGAAACTACTGCATGAACAGGATCATCAAATACCTCAATTTAGGGATCCATATGCATACTTCCATCTGGTGGAATAGGAGAATCAACCTCAAAAACGGCACTGGGAACCACAAACTTCACAGGGTCGTGTACCATCTTTGCTCTTTTGTGAAACCAGCTGCTTCTTCTGTGTAGATAGGTGGTCGTAGATGTTCGGAGACAGCAAGATGTGAGGTCTCAGACTTGTGCATTCTCTCCTCAACTGGTTCCAGCTCAACTGTGTAACATGGTTCGTTCAATATTGAGTGTCGATCGTATCAGTTGTGTAGTGTCAATCGATGCAGTCGGGTGGGTGCAGATCGATGCTAGTTTTTGGTGAAGTTTCCAGATCTATTCTCAAAGTGTGTTGATCGTCATTAAGCTTCTGCTCCGAGTTCTAATGCCTATCTTCAAACCATTCTTCTACCTCCATAGTGGCTTTCCTACTCGAATCCAAATAATTGTTCTTTATCCTTTGGCTCCAAGAAATCTCTGATGGTGATGTTTCTTTCTACATCTGGAGCATGATAACAACTTGATACATCAGTGCTCTCTAGTCTCGATTCTACAATGTCCTGAACATAACTCAATCTTTCATTGATGTTGAGTGGTGTCAATCGATACTCGGGTTAGTGTTGATCGATGCTGAGGTCTTAGGGTCGATCGACGCTGAGATCTTAGTGTCGATCGACGCCGAATTCGGATCGATAATATCAGCTTCTTCTGCTCTGCTCGACTCAGATCCACGATACTTAATACCCTTTGCTACTTATTCGAGAAAGCTGTCGTGGAATCTTGTCTTCTTTCTTAATTTTCCAAACTTCAAGGATCTTGTCCCACTTATCATTGATATCTTTTTCTCGAGCTGTTGCACCTTCATCGAGAAATTCATAAAGGAATGCTCTTTCAATATGATGTAGCTTTTATTCTGCACTCTCAAATTAACCCTTTAAGCTACTTTTTACTCTCTCAAAAAAGAGGTTCAATTATAGTACTTAGGGATTGAATCCACAGGGAGCGTGGGTACACAAGAGACTATAGATGTTTAGATTAAGCTAGGCAAACAGTTTATTAAAGAAATAATAGTAGACAAGTAAGCAGGTGATTGGTTTGATAACAATAAGATGAAATATCTAGGTCTTAGGATTTATCAATCAATAGATTCAAAATACAAATCAAGGATGCTAAGGTTTTTCTAGATCAAATTTTAGCACTCGAATTTGATAAGCTAGTAATCCAGCTCTCGCATGCAATTACTAATCAGATGCCTAAGTTCTATGTTCCACCTATCGCATGCAAACAAGGATCGAGCATCGATCGATATCAATGCTTGGGTATCGATCGATAATACCTCAGACAAGCATTAACACACATATCGATAATGTTCAACTAGATCCTAGACCAACTCTCGTATGCGCCTAGATATCTAATTCACACAAGGCTCGGGTTCTGTTAATTAATTGCACTCTTGTGCCTCTCAGTTGTCCTCTGATTCTAGGTTTAATCAATCAGTCACACTCTCGTGTTATTCCACTACTCTAGATCCTAGTATTACAAGCCTCTGTGGTTTAGAGATCTATAGATAACCTAGCAATCCTATGACTATCAGTTTGACATTAATTAAGAACATGAAATCCGTAAACCTAACAAGATGATTACTCAAACATGGAAGCAATAACACAAATCATAGTCTGAATAAGTAATAGATATAGAATTCAATATGAAACCAAAGAGTTCCAATCAATCTCTTGAATGAGAATTGATCTTCTCTTTAAAAGTTAAGATAGTTAATAAAATAAAGCTTAGCAGTCAACAATGGCATAGAAAACTATATAAATTAGGTCTAAACTCGTGCAGGGGTATTCTGGTACCTTGCCATAACATCTGGGCTTAAGTCGGCCATAAAAAATTCAGGTCTGTCTTCTGGGATCACCTTTGATCGATGGTAAGGCTGTGCCTTGGATCGACACTCATTCATCCCCTCGATAGCTTCCTCTCGCGAGGCATAAAGACCACTCTTCTGTAAATTGGACTTAACTTTAGATCTAACCGTCATGTGGACCTCAAACCGGTGGAATTAGAAAGATAACTCAGAGCTATATCTTCTGTCAAAAGATCAGCTCAATCTCACTATGGGAAGGTCTCCATCCATAGCTAAAGATCTGACGCATCTTCGCAGTTCTGCATCTCTAAAAGCTCTAGAATCATCAAAGTTCTTCAGAACGTACCTGAACCAGAAAATACTCTAATACATACTCCAAACACATATAATAGACTCTAAATAGGGCTGATATCATGGCACAATAGTGGTAAATATCAGGCCTATCAACTCCCCCAGACTTAACATTTTGCTTGTCCTCATGCAAACAAAGCCTGTGAAAAAGGTTTTGAAAAGCGGGAGACTCACATAATGTCTAATTATAACTATCACCCTAATTTTTTGCAACCACATCCTATCAAGTCAATCACAGAGAAACTTTATATGTCCTATCCTAGTATAGCAACCAAATTCATTCTACGAACAACTTAGCGAATACTAGTCTGACTCACCCCTCTACTGATTTCATTTCTTTGCATAAAATAAAAGTGAAGACTTTACCTTGGGAGTATCGACTAAAGGATATATGAACTCTTACCCATGCAAGTATTTGAGTACACAGGTAGTCTTCTCTGATCTCTTTCCTCTCTCGCTTCTCACTTCTTCTCAGTCAATGTCTCCTTTCTTTTGAGGGTATCATTTTATTTTTTTTAATTGACTGAGATATTTGGACAGGCTTCCATGAATCAAGCCCTAATGGTTGTAGCCACCAGATCATGTTCACTTCTTTTTTACTTTTATCTTCTAGGATCATATGAATCAAGCTTTAATGGTTGTAGCCACCAAATCATGTTCGACTCCTTTTTTTTAATTTGAAGGGGAGAGAGATGGGAATCAGAAGCACACAGACTTTTACCTTCCCAACTTGCAGAAGGAATCCAATCCAGTGTAAACAAAATTCCAAAGAAAGCAAATAATGTCAAGATTAGAGTTGGAAATCAGCTTCGGTTCCTTCAAACATTCTAAGCAAGTGTGATATAGTGGCAGGATGATCCACTTGTGTATCTCTAGTAATCTTTGCAAACAACCTTCTAAGAATGGTGCCAAAAGTGTGGTTAGTCAATAATAAATCTTGATTATAATCCCCTTCTTAACTCAATAAAACTTTTGAAAACTTACATATATATATATATATAGTAAATAAGACTCAAAACAAATCAATAGCATCAGCGAACCTCCCCCAGACTTAAATTACATTGTCCCTAGCGTAATCTGTCCTGGATTGGTTAGGAAAAAATAAATCATAAGTAAATATCTTAAGAAAACTCGATACCTCTCTCTGTAAAAGGGTGTCGATCGATGGTAGGCATGTGTGGTCAATTGATGGTCTCGGTCCAACGTCGACCGATGGTGCCTCTATGATGTCGCTCGATGGTGAACTCAAAAAGTCTGCTAAAACCGAGTAAAAATCGAAATAAATAGTATTAATAAGTAAAATTAAATAAAAAACTTACTAAATAGTGGGTTGCCTCCCACTCAGCGCTTGATTATAGTCTTTAGCTTGACATTCGAACTCTGATTCAGTCCGGATGATAAGGAGAACTTGCTCTAGAACAGCTCTCAGTGTCCATGTTCCTCATTTTGTTGATGTTGTTGATAAAAGCTCTTGCAGAAGCTTCCCTTTGTCTTTCAGCTATGGATCACATAGCACCCTGACCTTGGTAAAAGGTTGCTTACTTCCTTTACAGCACATCCTATACTCAAGAATTCCCTCATAACATCGCGAAGGAACCGGTGACAAGAAATATGTATCTACCTTCTTTTTCTTTTTCTTTTTCTTCTTCTTGGCCTTTCCCCCAGACTTAGGCTTTTCAATCACAGGTTGCTCTAAAACATGGGAGAGTGTCGATCGACGCTATTAAATGAGTGTCTATCGATGGTAATGCTGGTTCCGTGGTTTCACGGTTTGAATCAGGTGCATGTGCTGATCTTCAGACGGCTCTATCCATGAAATAAACCCCTGCACTTTTGGTCTTTCCCACAGGATCGTAGAAACAATTTCATCAACATTAGTAAGGCACATCTTATTCTTCTTGAGATAACAAATTGCCCCTACTGTAGCCATAAAGGCTCTTCCAAAGATAAGAGAAGATTCTCCGACCTGATTTGCTTCCCAAAACATGAAAGTCCCACAGGAACAATGCATTCACCTATCTCTACTTTAACATTCTTGATCATGCCTGCTGAGTTTACCTTGGAGTTATCTGCGAAGGTGAAACTATCTTGAGAGGTTTCCACCTTTAATCCTAAAAGTTCAGCATTGTCCTTGGCCATGATGCTGACTGCAGATCCAGTATCATAGAGGGCGTATGGGAATTGGTGTCATGTATACAGCAGGGAGTCAGAAACTTCCAAGTATCTTGTTCCTTCTTCAGTGTCTTCTTGGGTTTACGGCTGACCATATTAAACAGCACCTCAATGTCCTTATATGTCTCCTTTCTCTCTCTGAAGAAATTACCAAGTTTGTACTGGTGATATGCATCCTCGAAAGACATATCCTTAGGGACCCTCTTCACTCTCGTTTGAAATCCATCAAGTTTAGCCTTGTTGGCTTCTCTCCTGAGGTGTTTGGGAACATAGGGTTCTCTAGATCTCACTCTCTTCTTTAGACTTTTTTCTTTCTCTGCCTGCTTGTCCATGTCATATTCATGTTCGTCCAGCTGGTGTTGATCGATATATGGGTGTATACCGTCGATCGATACTGTCAACGAAAGAGGTTTCAGCTGGAATAAATTTCCCTTGTTTTGTTGCATCGACATCCTGCTGATTGGTGGTCACTGTTGGCCTTTCTGATGAGCAGTGTGCATTATGGCTTGACATGGGCGTGTGTTGATCGATTCTCTTTCTGTTGTCGTCGATCGTTTTTTGCCCGTTGATGTTGATCGAGGTTTTCATGTTGGTGTCGATCGACGGAGTCCGTTTTAACACAATATCGGTTGGGAGGAAGCCAGTGTCGTGTGGCGAAGTCGAGTGGCTCTGAATTTTCACCGCTCCTACATACTCATCTATGGGTGTCTACTTGATGGTGTCGATCGACACCAGTGGGAGCTGCCAAAGGTCATAGAATTTTTGACTAGAAAAACACCTTTTTCCAGCTTCTCATTCTCGATTACTTCCCCAAATTCATTATCTAAGATGGCATCAAGCTGGTGCCTCTTGCTCTCCCCAGCTTTCCCTTTAACTAGAGCTTCTATCCTCTTCACTGCTTCTGCTGTCTAAGAACTCTGGGTGTTTAGCATCCTGCCTTGGTGTTTCATGGCTTCTAATTTCCCACTCAGCTCTTTGTGCATAGAATCAACCTCAGATTTTAAATATGCACTCTCTTCTGCTGAATTGTATCGCTGTTCCACATTATAGATTGCGAGTGACTTAAAATAGGCCTTGGAAAGCGAGGGATTTCGGAGGGTTGTATAGGATGAGTTCTCATCCTCTTGCGTGCAGCCTGTTCCACCAAGCGAGAACATTTCAGTGGTAGCAGAAAAACAAGGTGTGGTCGGGCGGTGGCGGACCTGGGCAGGAGAATGAAGCCTGAGCTTGGAAATAACAGTGTATGTGAACGGTAAACCACGCAGTATGGTCATGTCATATCGAGAAGAGGTGATCCATATGTCCAGTGAATATTGGTTCTAAACCACAAGACTTCCTTGAAGGTGCGAGCTACTTAGCTTTCATCTCGCGGCGTGAGTCCCAAAGTTCCCTTCGGCGTTCCTGATCCGAAAACATTAGTATGTAACCTTGGGGACGGAGATCAGAATACGCTTGGAGAGAAAGACGTGCCAGCAGTGAAGACATGTCATTCCAATGGGAAAGAGGCAGCACTGATGGTAGAGAGAACAGGGATACTACTTAGGGGTACGCCGGGCCAGGTAAAAGGTCATGCTCCCCGAAGGACCAGCTCGAACCACTTGATAGTAGTCCCTCCACCGAAGTGATATGATCGCAAAAAGAGTACTTATCAGCCCTGTCCATGAGTGAAAGGGCGCGGGGAACGCGGGCAGGCGGGGCCGGGCGAGCGCAGCCCTAGGCCCGAGCCCAAGTGCAGCAAACAGAGCGACCGGGAGACAGAAGAAAGCGAAGAGACCGGGAGAGGCACAGAGCAGGACGGAGAGGAGAGGGAACGGAAGGAAGAGACCGGTAAGATAAAGAAGGAGTAGGCGTGAGAGCGGAGGGCAGGGCGCCGAGGAGACAGAGAGGGGTCGCGGGAGGGAGGCGCGCTGAGGGGAGCGGGAATGAAGGCCGTAGACGAGAGGGGGCGAAAGGAACCGGGCGAAGAAGGCAGTACAGAGGCGGGGAAGGCCCGCGAGGAGAGGGGGAATGGGAAGGACAGGGAAGACCGGGGGAGGGGCAACTAAATCTTAACGTCTGGGTTCATCGATAAAAAAAAGGAGAGAAAGCAGAGAGAGACACGAAGTTAGAGCGAGTCTGCCCAAGGAATGAGAGTATACTTGTGGCTAGTAAGAGTTATATAGCGACAGAAAACAGGATGCATCGCAAAGAGATAATAACAGCTAGTGAATAGAACGTTGGCAATGACAATGTTTCGTCATCGCTGCACATGGAGTGCTGGAGGAAGAGCAAAGACTCCTTCGTAGATGTGTCTAATATGCTCCAGCTTAAGGAGTGCAGTGCATCCGGGGGGAAGGCCATCCAAGAAAATGGGTGCATCGCTCACGAGAGTAGAGATTATGCAGATCGAAGAATGTTTAATAGATTGAATGCTTAGTTTGTGAGGAGTAGGTTCAGAGAGAAGTTAGAAAGAAGGCGGGGCTTAGAGCCACGAATAAACAAGTCTTACAAATTACATCGAGTGTAAGAGAATCGTAAGGAGAGAGTAATGAACTTGTGATCATTGTAGTGACGAGTTCAAGAAAGGGAGGATGACAAGGTAGGTAATAGTAGAGAAAGTGAGAAGTTAGTACAAGGTCTTTGGACCGAGGCATGAACGAGGGAAGGGGATGGGGCGACGGGTCATATTGGTCTTGAAGGATGAAGAGAGGGGGGGGTGTAAGGAGGGGAGCGGGGCCTAAGGGTAAGTCGTAAAGATGCAAACAGGGGCGGGCAAGAGAGACGCGATCAAGGTGGCGGGGTATGGGCTGAAGATCATTGGTCGACCGAATGGACTGAGATTACTGTTGGAACCAGGCGTGTGTCCAGCATGGTCAGCAGGAGACGTAACGGTCCTGTTGCTTCTTTCCATAGAATGAAGAATACAGACGTAGGAATTACCCGCAGAGAGGGGGGAGGAAAGGAGCTAGATAAGCGCAGGTGGGTGGGAGATCGCTTCCAGTTGAGGAGCGCGCGAGTGAAGGATGTGTGATACTTACACATTGGTATGCTGTGGCCCAAGCCAGGTGGCGGTTCTCGCCAGTTCCTTAGATGCCTTGTTAAGCCCAGGGAAAACGACTGTAAAGACTCGAACTAAAACTCGCCGCCTCGAGAGCAATTCGATACCAATGTGAACAAGGGTCAAATCTGATGAAGGAGATTGGCTGAGTAGGAGTCAATGCGCACGTCATAAAAAAACCGCTCGATCAAGAAAAACTCATTTAAGGATACACAACCGTGATGGAGGGAAAAAAAAAGATTAAAGATCTCGCATAGCGAGGGATTAAAGGTGGCGAAGCAGATCCGAGATCATGAGTCCCCAGAGGACCGGGATGATGGGATGGGACTCACAGTTAGGCATTATGATCTTGAGACTTGTAAACACATCAATAGACGTGATCCTCACATTCTTAGTGAATAGCATGGCCAGATGTGATGATCCTTTTCACACATATATAATGCCTTACCTTAATATAGGCAATCAACCATCAATCATTTTACATCCATGCTCAATAGGGACCACCAAGTGGAAGCAATATGTATGAGCAATGGTTGTCACAAATGCTATCACCCATAGGGTGAGCTGGATAGATGCAATCTCCAAGTCTTCAGTATCCCCGTGTACTCACAACCAACGTCATTTTATACCTATCAAACTCGAATTGTACTCACTGATAGCATCGATTGCTGCACGTGTAGACATGAGATTATAGCGCTGATTTATCGGACTTACACTTGCCTTTACGCAATGGTAAATGCTTCCAGCGATGTGGGTTCACACATGCACACGAGAGAGCGATTGTACGAGAGATACCGGAGTTAACGATTGGACATCCAGTTTTGCCTCTACCAGGCTGTCGTATCCAATAAACGTTCAAGGTCGAGCGAATTCACAGTATAGACAATTCAGAGTGGCTCTATGGTGCGTATTCCCATTGCACTCTAGCCACAATCAGGATCCTTGAGTCTGGCAGGAGTGCGGGGATGAAGTGTAACGTATATTACCTATCTGCTTCAAAATGAGACCTTTCCACCAGTGACAGCCTAATTGAATGCGTACGTTCTGCGTGCGACGCATGTATTAGTTTTGCTTAGGAGCTGAGCTTTGGTCACAAAAAAATGTAATAACTAGTGGTTTCTGTGTTATATATGAGCCAAGTATAGTTACTTATGAAACAAAGGCTGTCGAATCTGAGTGGTATTATTGAAACTAAATCAGAAGTGGTACACCTGGAATGAGACTTAGTAGTGCCTCAATCTTCACCACAATTCACAGTTAGAGACCTGGTGAGTCCACCTACATGCGTGCTTGCAAGGATATGGTGTACAGAAGTGTCTGCTGCCTATTAATGCCGTCCCAAGTTCCCTAGCGGAGTATTTAAATACAATCGAGACCTTGCTGTATATTCATTGTATCGTTTGGCACATGAAATCAATATCCTTCCTTCGCCTCTAGTTAGTTGTTTGACAGATGCTTAATTCCACGAGCTAAATGAGTAGTTATGTCATCTATTCCCAAGTACTTTGATTCAAGATATTGACTCAATACTAGAAAGTACGTCCCCATTGGTCAGATAGTTAGCCATTTTGTGTCATTGTGGTCCAGTGCCGTAATACTTGAACATAGATGATCATTCGCTGAAAAGATAACACGGAAGAAGTTGCTGGAAGGAGGAGGTGACAACCAGAGTTTTGACTTTATAGCGAGTTCGTGAGAGTGAAGGCGAGAGAAAGGGATGTGTAAGTCGAATTCGAGAGTTTCCTAACTGAGATGGGCGATTACGCATTCAAAGTTGGTGCGTTAAGACTATTGGACGACTCTTGGTGATTGTGTTAAAGCCAGTAGATAGCCTGTGCCTTAGTGCGTCCAACAGCATGTGTGGTCCCTTTGTTGACCAAGGTCTCGCAAACTGTGGGGAGGACATGTAACTTGCGGATGCTTCGAAGCTCTGCCGTGTGCAAGAGGGGCGATTCGTTCACATGAGGCTGCCAAAGGATCCCATTGTTAGATTCACGCCGAGAGGACGAACGACTATTATGATTGTGTGAAGTTTAGGGCGCACGGTGTGCCAAAAGAGTGTCGAATGTTAGTCTGTGCGGTCATGATGTTGGGTGACCCCTCTTGCAAGCAATCTTGTTTTCCTCCTAACCACCTTCCGATTGCGCAGAGGATATTGGATTGTGAAAGAGTGCCATGTGTGCTTGACATAGGCCGTGGTTGTTCGCTCGTTGGTATGAGGAGCGTCTGCATACCAGGAGGTGGTCATGTCGTGATCATTCACGATTAACTGTCATCCCCTAGCTGGCATTCGCGTCATGCCTGTATCGCGTCGTAGCTGTCTTCAGTATGATCTGAGAATGCATTTTCATCTAGAGCTGTCAATTGAGCCAGCATCTCTTCGAGGGGTACTTAGAAATGGTAAGCACACAACTGGAGAGGATGTGCACAGCCGTTGTGCATGTGAGTAGATTCGCTGTGGCAGCGAAGATGGGAGCGGTTTGGCGGGTCCCTGTGCCTCAACCTGGTGGCCCGAGCCTTGGTCGTCGTCAGAACCAGGGCTGGCTCCTCTTCCGTGTCGGGCTATGAGTCCACAGTGTGTGTGCGGAGAGAGCGAACGGGCGCGTGCTTGTCGGCTCGGAGTAGAGTAGGCCTGCATGTGGGAAGGAGATCCATGTTCGTGGGGGTGGGGTCTAGTATGGGTGCAGCCCGGCGTCTGGGGTCGATCTGGGGGCTATGCGTGGGGCGGGGTCTGAGTGATCTGGGTTCAGCCCGCGTCGGTGCAAGATCTTGTGTGTGCTTTTCCGGGGGGCGCCGTGGGAGGCATCATTTCCGGCGCTTCCTCAGAAATGTCTGTGGCTTGTTGTTTGGTCAGTGTGTTGCAGCGCTTGAGTGCAATGAAAGGTGCCACCTGGGCTATTTGCGTAGTGTCATTCGCCGGCCCGGCCCGCCCGAGTGGTCGAGGGGTGATGTGGTGGGGTGCGCGCGGGGTCCGGCGTCTTTGAGGTGTCTTCTTGGTTCTCAATCGAAGCACCAATACTAGAGTCCTTCTGAGGGGAGTGCATTCTGCAGAGTTAGGGTTGCGGGTCCTCTGATTGCGTGTGGAGTGAGGACCGCCTCCAAGTCTGGGTCCACTGTGCGTCTTTTGTGCGATGGGGGGAGTAAAGCATTTTGTTTCCATAAAGCGTCAGGCCGTGCGTCTTGGAGGGAAGCGTGAGACGAGCCGTGGTGGCGTACTCGAGCTTGAGTCATGAGAATGTAGTACGCGCGTTTCGTCTGAGTTGGAGGATAGCCCGAGAGAGAACAGTAGCCTTGAAACTCTTGCTGTGCGAAGGGTTTGGGTGTTTGTGAGGGTTCACGGCGAGGGGGGGAGGGGGGGAGGGGGGGGGGGGGGGGGGGAGGGGGCTAACGACAAAGGCAAAGGCACTGCAAAAACACAGGCGGGGAGGGAGTGGAATGTAGGATGGAGGCTTTGTGAGGTTTGGGTTCGGGAGAGAGCGCGTGGCAGAGATGGGGAGAACTGTGCTGGGTGAATAAGCGGGGTTGGGTGTGAGATGGCGGGGGGGCTGAGCAGAGTGAGCAGGTGCAGTAGTGCGCACTGCGAGTCGACGTCGAGGAGAGCACGTGGTTTGGGATTGAGGTTGAAGACGGAGTGCGGGGGTTGGACCGTTGGGGGCGGCGGGCGCGTCGCAGTGAAGGGTGGCGTGTATTCTTGTGTGTCGGGGTGCGGGGGGGGGGGGGGGGGGGGGGCCACACCATTTGTGGTGTTGAGGAGGTGTAAGGAAAGCTTGGTGGGTGTGATTTAGAGATTGCCATGGGGTTGGCAGGTGGTGTTGGTTTTGTAGAGAACGGCGGGGGGAGACGTGTGGGGGATACTCGGGGGCCCACGGATGATCTGATGCTAAAAGATTTACGGGCGTGTAGCAGTTGAGATGGTTAGTCGACATGAAGAGTTTAGAGAAGACGTGCTTAGAGAGTGAGCATCGAAAGACCCTATCATTAGATGGGCATCAAACGTTAGATGGCGGCGAGGGGGTGGATTTAGATGTTTTCATCGAGATGAATGTCACGAGGGGAGGTACTTAGTGAGTTAGTCCGCTGAGGAGCAGAGCGAAGGGGGGGGGCTGTCGACGGACAGTGGGGGGGGCGTGGGAATGGGAACTATATCAAGGGGAGCAGTTGGTATCATGGTGGGGGGGGGGATAGCTAGGGAGTGCTTGAAGGAAAGAGGAGCGGGGTCTTGACAATGTGGCGGCGTGAGAGAGATGGGCAAGCTTCACATCGGAGGTGAGTGTTTTAAAGCCGACACCTGAGGAGACAGTCAAGGTTGGGAAGAGAAGCGGGTCGGTAGGCAGTGGGAGGGGGGATGGACCGTGAGGGGTGCTAGGGGCATGCCACAAGGGGGGCAGAATAGTGTGTGCAACGAGTGAGGTAAGGACAGAGAGGAGTAAGATCGTAGGGCAGTGGTGAAGTCGAGGGGAGGGAACGGGGGAGTGTGGAGTGGACGAGAGGTGCTGTTGCTGGGATGGCGAGGGTAGGAGGATGAGAGGTCTGCCTGGGGGGGTGTGACTGCCGGGGGCGTTGCCGCGAAGTATGCTCGGTTGGCTGCTTCGAGAGGGTATCCTGGGGAAGACGTGTCGGAGCGATCCATTAGGCGTGGGAAGTATCGAGCATGTGCATGTAGAGAGTGCAGAGGAGGTGAGCACATGTTGTTTCAGGGGAGTGAGCAAGGTTGGAAGGTAGAAAGTGTGAGGGGATGTGAGGAAGGGCCAGAGAGATTCCTGGTGTGTGAGCGCAAACAAGTGGTTTGAGGAGTGGTGGGCCGGTGGGATTCGGCCGGTTAGAGGGGAGCGCGTGTCGGTGCACCGGATGAGCGTGATCATTACGAGGGTTGGGAGCGCATGGAGGAGTTGCAACGATCGGGTGATAGAAAGGGTCGGTGAGGGGAGTCACGTTAACAGTATGGGATGGGGAGTCACCAGGAGTGTCAAGTGGTATCAAAGTGTAGGAGCATGATGTGGGCAGGAAGCATTGATATGAAGTGAGCAACTTCTAGGCTGCGGGGTTGTGCAGTATGCAGATTACCGGTGTGGGGGCGTGAGTGGCTAGAAGTGGAGTTGCCGTGGGTGGGGGGTCGATAGGGGAGTGCGAGTGGGCCTAGAAGGTGATGCAGATGACGTACGCAGTGTGCTAGACTAAGGGAGTGCAGTTCAAGGAAGAGAATGACCAAAGGGTGTGAGCGCATTATCCGGTTGAGATATGCGTTGGAGAGTGTAGAGCGATCCAGAGTAGTATGATCTCCGAATGAAGTGCGATTTGTCAGTAAGCCTGGTGTTACTTGTTTGTGGGTTGACGATGGGCGCAACCGAGGCTCTCGTCCAGTGCTCCTGTGCAGTGGAGTCCACTGTTGAGGGGGGGTAGCACGCGGGCGGATGACTGGTGTCCCGAGTGTGTTTGCTCGAGCTGTGTCGATTGAGAGGAGGTGGGAGGGCGTCGGTGGAGGTCCTGTGTGCCGGGGCGCTCGATGAAGCTTAGCGTGGGGCTCAGTGGGGGGTGGTAAAGGTAATGGGGTCCGCGAGCGTGGGTGCGTGTCTTGGGGTGGTGCGCATGCCGGTCTTAGCAAGGTGAGTGGGGCAGCAGGGGTGAGTCCGCATTGGAACTGTTGTTTCTCAAAGGGCCGGGTGGTGGGGAGTGTGACTCTGCGTGCGTTGGGAGAAAGGTGGGTCAGACTTGGGATTTGGCATGGAGAGCGGTCTCCGGTTTACCTCCAAAGAGTACCAGAGAACACCTGCCCTTCTAATTCGGGCGCGTACATCTCTAGTATAAGAGTATTTCCAAGCCTAGATATAGCTGGATCAGATCATGTAAATGGGATTTAAGGTCGAGGCAGGAGGGCCAGAAAGACTTTTGCATGCTACTCTTCCTCATGTACAGCTCAATCGAGCGATTGGGTCAGTTAGTGTTTCGGGCGCTTAGAGACGTCTCTATGGGCCACCATAAAAGCCTCGTAACTGTGGTCCCAGTGTCGTTGTAAAACCATGTCCTCGGTTGAACCAAGTGTTGTTTGAGTTGCCGCGTCTGGTCACCGTCAAACAGCGCGCTACTCAGTTTGAGGATGGGTTCCGCATCAGACTGTCTTGAGTGTATTCGCCAAAGAGTCTTCTTGCCTTCTCACGAGGGTGAGCTATAGTCCGTCAGATATTGTGAGGGGGGAGTCCAACGACTTTGGGAAGGGACAGTAGACAGATGGTCTTCTTGCAACCACGTGTGTGCCTCCGTTCACGTTTGTGGAAATCCTCCTCATCGTTGTGTCATGCCTTCGGAGTAAGTGAGGTCTTGACTTCAGCCAAGGGCGTGATATATCCCCACAACCGGCTTAGCGGTGTCCCGACAGACAGTGCGTTCAGCCAGGACCAAGACCATAGAGGGGGTAGTGTTCGCTTTGCCCGTTGAGTGGTACCGGAACCAGCATTCCTTGTTGTTTTGGTCATCTTTGGAGTGTGTCTTGAGACAAAGGAGTTGAGAGCGGCAGAAAGTGCTGAGTCGTTTGCTGGTGTAATCGGAAGACCGGCAAGATTATGGAGGGGGGAACCTGCTCTAAGACCATAAG
Source organism: Moricandia arvensis (assembly GCA_905132765.1). Classification (NCBI taxonomy): domain Eukaryota; kingdom Viridiplantae; phylum Streptophyta; class Magnoliopsida; order Brassicales; family Brassicaceae; genus Moricandia; species Moricandia arvensis. The sequence goes on from CAJHQP010004054.1 coordinate 54,642, forward strand.
AATGGTGTTTAGGATAACTGTGGGAGGGTTTGATGATAGTTTAGAGCATTAGAAAGAAGGCTAAAAACCAAAGAACAAGTCGTAAATTTATCATGTTTAAGAGTCTAAGAGGGAGGATTATGAACGGTCTACTTGTAGTTCATTGACGATAGGATTAGCTAATATATAGGGAGTATGATGCTTACGAAGGGTTTTCAGAAAACAGAGAGGATGGGATCATTGTTCAGATGGAACGGGGTAGGAAGCGCCTAATTTGAAGCAAAGGCGAGGAGAGCCATGTCGAGTGGTAGTCTAGGATGGCTGTTGGGGACAGAATGCTGGCTGTAAACGTGTCCGAGGAGTATGTTCCAGCCTGTCGGAAGGGGCTTACCTGTCGTGTCCTTTCCCGAGTGGGGGGGGATGGATAAGGTAAGATGCCGCAAGATAGGCGCCAGGTGGAGAACTCCTTCCTTTACCCGGGGGGGTGATCGGTTGGGGCTTACCGAGTTTTATTGTCGCCAAAGCAGTTCGTTCTTTCCAGTTCGCTTAAGTCGGCTTGTTGAGCCGCCAAATATGTACGCTGCGAGGGCGTTAACAGCAGGTCTTATCTTTCTGGACCCTGGATTTTCTCGAGGGTTGAATCGCGAAACGTGGGGGTAATTATGAGAAGTCGGATGGGGGGGGGCTGAAGAGACTCTGCTAGGGATCGAGTCGGAGTTCCAGGATGTACACTGTGGGGGCGTGCATCTAGATTTCGACCCACTGCAGTGGTACCACCGGATTAACCGTCAGGTTCGGATGGCAGTTCTCCGAGTTCCGACCCGCTGAGTCAGAAGTGAAGGCGCACACATCTGCTAGCTGCCGGTAGCTTGTTGATCGATGGGTGAGAGTGAAGAGAGTGGGGTCGATCATGTTGGTCCAAGGGAGTGGGTGTCGATCGAGCTGTCGAGAGTGTTTTTTGGGGTCGAGAGTGGCGTACATGTTTTCGCTGGGATGTGGTGGCGTTTGCAAGTAGTTTTGGGTCTGGAAAAAGTAGGATAATTTTGTCCTTGTTGCTCATGGGTAGCGCTCTGCATGTAGCGCTGAAAGATAAGGAAAATTTTATGTAGGAGTAACTTGAAGAGGACAGGAGGAGAATAAAAAACCTGCTGAAACTGATTAATCGAGAGTGTTAATGTCCGGAGTCCGCGGCTCAGCAGGCAACGGCGGGCGCAAATTGAGTGGTTAGCTTTGTATTAGCACTCTCAAAATTAAGCCCATTGAGGTACTTTTTACGTCTCTCAATAAATGTGGGGGGGAGGGGGCGGCAAGTGATGGGAGTACGGTTGAGGGATTGATCGGCACAGGGACAGGGCACACAAGGGGTGAGGAGCGGGGTAGAGTATGTTTAATTAAGCTACAACCAGTTTTTAAATCCTGAGGCGCCGCCGGACGGCTGAATGGGGCCAACCCACGGCCCACGGTCTGTCTCGGCCCGTGGCCCCATCGCGTTCAAGAGCGGCGGTGCGTTAATTTTTGCAAGCTGAAGATTGTTACTTACCCTCAATCACCACCCGACCTTTCCCTTGTTTTGCCCTCACTACACGGGGGGTGGGGGCTATGCGAATCAACTTTCGGGAGGTAGGTGCACCATCCTTTCACTACTCAGCATAAGCATGCTGTTAACCCTGGGATTCTAAGAGATGTGTGTTGACGGAAGAGGAAAGTTAACTTTGGTGACATAGTAGGCCAAATCGAATTTCTTAAGGGGGACTTCCCCACATATCACAACTCGATGTGACAATTGCACCCGCCACTCGAAAGAACGCAACCCCTCGTTGCGGCCCATGACAGTCTCAAGGACGCCTCTGCGGTCAGAACCGAGATGGGCTAACCAGCTCTGATACAGGGTTGTTGAGAGAGCCCGACGCTCGGGGGACGGGCTAGGATGGCCACCCGACGCCCGCTCTCGCCCGTGGGCCCCATCGCGGCCAGGAACGTCGGATCGGTTAATTTGTGTCAGCTCGGAGAGTCAGTTGGGTGATGACTCCCTGGCAATCACCGACGCCGACTTTCCCCGGTGGTTTTTGCGGGCTCGACCTTACACGGGGTATCGGCGAATGCAGCTGTCACGAGGTAGGTCACCCAGACCTTTCAGTAGTCCGAGCGAGTAAGCACGCTTAACCCTGGGGGAGTTCTAAACGATGGGTGTGACAGAGAGAAGGTAAGTCAGAAGCTTCTGGGGTGACATATTGAGCCAAATCAGATTCTCTTAGCGCTTTGCCCAACAGGTATCACGAACTCGGGATGTGTGGACAATTTATTAAAGAGGAGTAATAGTAGAAAAGGTAAGCAGGGACAGTGTGTGTTGATAACGAATAAGATGAGAATAACTAGGTCTTGGAGTTTATCAGATCAGATAGATTCAGAAACGCAAAATCAAGGATGCTGAAGGTTGTAGTAATCAATTGTTAGTAACTTGAATGTTATAGCAAAGAATGCAAGTCACGCATGTGGCAGGGATTACTAATCAGATGCCTAGAGTTCTAGGGTGTTCGCAGCCGTCGCGATGCGAAGACGAAGGATTAAGCGGGGTCATCGGGGGGATACCAGAGGTGATTGGGGGGTATTGATCGGATACGTACTCAAGTAAGCAGTGTAACACACATGATTGATAATGATTAACTAGATCCTAGACCAAAATGTCTATGCGCCAATATCTAATCTACACAGCTCGGGTTCCGTTAATAATGCACTTCTCGTGCCTCTGCAATTTCCTGGATGATTCTAGGTTCGAGCAATGCAGTCAGAGCTCTCTGTGTTTCGCACGTTACTCGTAGATGCCTGAGTTACGTATAGAGCGCGACCATGTGTATAATCGTATAATAAGGCCTATCGAATGCGGAGTGGACAATCATTTGAACATTACGAACAGGAAATGCCGGGCGTTAAGAGTGCCTAAGAGTGTATTCATTACTCAAACATGGAGGCAAAGCACAATGCATAGTCGTGGGAAATAAGTAACGGAGCATGATAGAGAATCAATGATGAAACTAAGAAGAGTTCAGAGTCAAATCTCGTTGAATGAAATGAGGGTCTGTCTCTCTAAAACTTAAATAGTTTGAATAAAATAAAGGCTTAGCCGTCACAAGATTAGAAAACGTAGTATAAAATAAGGTCAAAGAACTGGCGGGTGGCATGGGGAGTGTATTCTGGAGTGAAATTTGGCATGACATCTGGGCTGTAAGTAGGGCAGTAAAAAGGTCGGGTCTGTCTTCTGGGGTGCACCTGGTCGATGCGGAGGTGGGTAGGTGTGTTGCCATGGTCGAGTCGACACTCATGTGCGAGTCCCTGCGACAGCTGTCCTCTCGGAGGGCAAGTAGAGCTACGTCTTGCAATAAGATGTAAGTCAGTAACTGTGGGTAGTAGATCTACCGGTCAGAGTGGACCGTCAAAGCCGGGGTGGAATTGGAAAGCGAAATCAAAGATTATATCTTCTGCCAAACGATCAGGCTAATCGGCGATCGTGGAAAGACTTCCATCAGTAGCTGAAATATGGCTGACGCATCTGCACAGTCTGCATCTGCTGAAGGAACTCTAGGAATCACCGAAACTCCAGGAGGATAGCCTGACCCTGAAAATACTCTAACACATTATCCAAACCCACAGAGTGAATAGAGGTCTAAGATAAGGCGTGATATTCAGTGGGCCACAGAAGTGGTAAATATGTCGAGCGCTGTATCACGATATTCGAGTAGGGGGCCCAGCGGAGTAAGAGATCGTGTTCCAGCGAGCTAAAACCAGCTTAGAGATGCATTCCCAGAGGAGGTATGAATAAGGGAAGATCTTGGAAGAGCATGGGTAGGTTCAGACACTTCATTATGTGCTCTTGAGACTAGATCCACAGGAGTGAGTGTCGGGGATGTGTGTCCGCGGGAGTTTACATTGAGCAAACCCGTGAAAGAGTATGAGGCTTTGGGGCCCAGTTCATTGGATTTCATTTATGTTCGAGCAAGCGAGCAATAAGGGTAGATCAAGATCACCGATATGCATTAATAGAATCTTCATTACTGCTCGGGGGGAGGGCGAGGCTTTCGGTTGTCTCGTAGATCTTCATTCTTGCATCATCCGGTTAAGTATAAGAACTTGCAAGTGTCCTATGTCTTCTTGTTGCGGGAGTAGTGCGGTCGGAGGTCATGTTGTGGGGCTTACTGTGCTCGTTTCATGGGAGTGTTGAGTATCGATCGACGACGAGGTGTTGGTGGGTCGATCATAGTCGCTTCTCTTTGGCTACTAGAGTCATTGCTTGGGAGGATTCGACTGCCCCGTATTAGACTTATGGATCGATGTGTGTCGAGGCAGAGATCCTGTTTTGAAGAAACCCAAAGAATCCTCTCCTCGGGAGTTAGCTGTCGCTGGGCGGGGTAGCTAGTATGTAGGTGGGATGTACGCTGAAACACAGAGAAAAAATTGTCTGTTTATGTAAGTAGAGCTAATATAGGAAAATACCTAGACGGTAATATTGTAAGAGCAAAGTTGAGTCTAATGGGCGAATCTGTTCTCGGCCCGTGGGCGAATGGAGTCAAGATGTTGACCATCAGGAATTTAGGATGTATTTTTAGTGAAAAACTCTATCGAAGATTAAACCCTACGAGAACGGTGACTCTTGCCAAAAGAGGAGGTCAAATTTGTAGTATGTTAGGATGGCGAATCCACAGGGGGAGCGGTGGGTGCACACAGATAAATCAGAGTGCGAATCGCGATTAGAGCTAAGGGGTAGGGATAGATATAACAACAGTAGAATAAAACCGGTAAGTATTAGATAAGTGAGGTGGAGTTGTAGAGAGTAGAACAAATGAATTAAGTAAATAGTAGAGTATAGGGTTG
>CAJHQP010004055.1:0-59486 GCA_905132765.1 Moricandia arvensis
GTGCAAAAGAAAAGATTTATTATTTCAAAAAAAAATTGAGGATGCTTAATGTCTTTGGGGGGTAATGGAAGTTATCCCACTTTTCAGAATGAAGTTGGATTCCCAAAAGTTTTAAGCCTCGTTTGAGATTTGGGAATATTCTTCTTGATTTTTTATGATTCAACAGAATGAATTACGATAATTATTGAATCCTTGATTTGGGCTCAATAAATCAAGTGGAAGAATTGCCTCTGAAGTTGAATCAATATCATTGTAGTTATGATGGAAGAATTAAGCATACTTTAACCGAAGGATTCCAGTTTATCCTGTTTTGGAGATTTGGAATTACCTTATCCTGGGATTTCAAATCAATGCCATATAAGAATAACGATATACAGAAGTTTCATAGGACTCATAACCAGTGGTTTAATCACACCTTAAGTTGATTCAATATCATCAGGATTATGATGAACAAGGTTATTCCCTTTTTTCACCGATTTGATTCCCAGTTTACCTGTTTATATATTTGGCAAATTCTTCTTGGATTCTAGTAAAACAGGAATGATTTAGCGATATAGGAATCTGATTTGGACTTATAATGAGTGGTTTCACCGTGAATTTAATCAATATCCATAGGAGTTATGAATGAAAGAGTTTCGGCCACTTTCACCAATATGATTCAGTTTATACTGTTTGGAGATTTCATCAATTTCTTCTTGTTTAATAACCAGAATGCAATAACAATGTGATATATTCTTGATTTTTTCCATTAATTCAGAAAGATCACCTGAGTTAAATCAATATTCATAGGAGTTATTATGAAAGAAATTAGTCTCACTTTTCAAACCGAAGTGATTCCAGTGTTAATCTGTTTGGAATTTACAATTCTCAACTTGATTCTAAATGAACAAGATGATATCACAGAGTATATATGCTTGATTTTGGGACTCATATCAGTGGAGAATCACGCCTGAAGTTGATCAATATCACATGGAGTTATTGATGAAGGATTATCTACTTCTAACGAAGTTATTTCAATTTTACCTATGTTGGAGATTGTGGTATTTCTTAATTGATTCAACTCAACCTGAGAATGAATCAGGATCTGTAAGAAGATTCATGAAATCATAATCAGTGGTTAATCCACTCCTTAAGGTTGTTCAATATCTAGGAGTGTGATGAAGCGTTTAATCTCACTTTAACCCTTTTTGGAGATTTTGGAATTCTTCTTGACTTTAATAAAACCAGAGTTATTTACGATATACGAATCTTGATTTGGAAATCATAATCAGTGGACGCATCACCTTAAGTTAAATCAACATCATATGAGTTATGATGAAGTAAGTTATTCCACTTTCACGCAAGTGATTCATTTTTACAATGGATTGGGATTTGGGATTTCTTCCTTGATTCTAATTAAAAATAATCATGACAATTGTAATATTTATTTGGACCTGCATAATCATTTGGAGAATCGCAACCTGGTTAATAAATATCATAGATTATGATTGTAGAAGTTATTCCCACTTTCAGCGAAAGTGATTCAGTTTCTGTTTTGAATTTGAATTTTTCTTCTTCATTCTATATAACTTAAGAATAAATCACGATTTAGGAGTCTTGATTTGGATCTCTACTAGTGGATATAACCTTGACTTGAATAGATATCATGAGGAGTTATGATGAGGAGTTATCGCATTTTAATTGAAGTGATTCCAGTTTACGCCCGTTTGGAGATTTGATAATTCTTCTTTATTGTTAATATAACCAGAATGAACTACAATGTGTGAATCTTGATTTGGACTCATAATCAGTGGAGATACGCTGAAGTTGAATCAATATCAATTGGAGTTTATTGAATGAAGAAATTATCATATCTTTAACGTAAGTGATTCCAGTTTTACCTCTGTTTTGGAGATTAACAGTTTCTTATTGATTCAAATCAAACAGAATGAATATACGATGTAAGAAGCTTCATTGGACTCATAAAAACAGTGGTTAATACCTAAGGTTGATTCAAACCATAGGGGTTTATGATGAAGATGTTGTCTCTTTAACCGACATTGATTCCAGTTTTCCTTGTTTGTAGATTTGGCAAAATTCTTCTTAAGTTGTAATATAAACAGATTTATTATGATATACCGAATCTTGATGGTTGGAATTAATATTCAGTGGAGAATCTACCCTTAAGTTTTCATCTGACATCATAGGAATTTTTATTTTTGTTTTTTTTTTTTTTTTTTTTTTTTTTTTTTATGATGAAGATAGTTATTCACTTTCTACGATAGTGATTCGTGTTTACAATGTTTGGATTCTGGAAATTTCTTGTTGATTCTAATCAAAAATAATGCAATCACAATATTGATATGCTTGTTTGGACTCATCAAATCAGTGAGATATACCCTGATAGTGTATCAAGTATCAAATAAAAATTATGATGAAGTGTAAAGTTATTCACTTTCAACCGAAGTGATTCCAGTTTACGTTTCTGGAGATTGTATTTTCTTTCTTTGATTCTAATCAATCAGAATAATCACCTATCTAGAGTCCTTATGATTGGGACTCAATTAAATCAAGTGATAATACCTGAAGGTTGACTTACATATCAGAGGAGTTATGATGAGGAATTCTCCGCACTTTTCAAATGACAGTGATTCGTTTACCCTGTTTGGAGATTGTGATAAGTTCTTCTTTGGGATTTTAATATAACCAGGAATCTAAATCCAATGTCGTTGAATCATGACTTGACCAATAGAATCAGTTGGAGAATGCTCCCTGAATGTTGAATCAATTCATTGAGTTATGTATGAAGAATTATCATTACTTTAACCGAAGTGATTCGGCAGTTTACCGTTGTTATGGAGATTTAGCAATTTCTTATTGATTTCAATCAATACCAGAATGAAATGAACGGTAAGATAGCTTCATAGGACTCATAAACCAGTAAATTATTACCCTTAAGTTGATTCAGGTATATAGGATGTTATGATGACGAGTTATCCTCTTTTCACGCCTTGATTCCGTTTACCTTTTGTTAGCGATATTGGCAAAAATTCTTTTTGATTCTACATAAAAGCAGAATTGATTTCGATATATAATCTTTATTTGGACTTAAATCCGTGGAATGAATCACTCTGAATGTATATAATCAACCTAATGAGTTATGAATAATTGAAGTCATTCCATTTTAACCTAAGTGATTCCAGTTTATATTGTTTGGAGATTTGACTGATTTTCTCTCTGATTGCTAATGCAAAACAGAATCATATCATATGTAAAAGTATGCTTGATTTTACTCATTAATCATGGAAGATCACGCTGAAGTGAACATCATATCACATGCGATTTATGATGAAAGCAAGTTGATCAGCTTTCCAATCCGATGTGATCCAGTTACCTTGGTTTTTGGATATTTTGGAGAATTTCATCTCTGATTCTAATATGCAGGTAATAATTCACAATGTAAGTCTTGATTGGACTCATAAATCGGTGATAAAACCCTGAAGTTGCATAAATATCGATTAGGAGTTATGCATGAAGAAGTTATCCACTTCAATCTGAAGTGATTCCAGTTCACCTGTTTGGAGATTTGATAATTTCTCTGATTTGTTATATCAAACCAGACATGAATGACGAGTAGAGATCTTTATTGGACTGCATAAATCAGTGGAGATCACTCGGAAGTTGGGTCAATATCATATGGAGTTGTGATGCAGAAATTATGCTAGTTTTAACCTAAGAGTCTGTTACCAATTTACAACTGTTGGACGATTTGACATTTCTTATTGATTCAAATCATACCATAATGCAATCACAATGTAGAGAAGATTGCATAGGACTCATAAATCCATGTGGTTAACTTCACCCTGTAAGCTTGATGTCATTCATAGGAGTTATGTCTATGGAGAAGTTATCCTTTTTAACTGCACTGTGGATTTGCCAGTTGTACTTGTTTGCTAGATTTGGAAAATTCTTCTTGATTCTAATAAAACCAGAATGATTTATGATATAGGATTTCTTATTATACTCATAATCAGTGGAGAATCACCGTGAAGTTAATCAATATCATAGGGAGTTATGATGTAGAAGTTATCCCACTTTCATCCAAAGTGATTCCTAGTTTATACTTTTTGGAGATTTGGCAATTTCTTCTTGATTCTAATCAAACAGAATGAAATAACGCTGTAATATGCTTTAAGTGGAACTCTAAATCAGTGGCAGAATAACCCTGAAGTTGAATCAATATCATACTAAATTATGATGAAGAAGTTATCCCACTTTCAACCGAATTATTCCAAATACCCTTTTTGGAGATTTGACAATATCTTCTTTCTTCTAATCAAACCAGAGTGAATCACGATGTAAGAAGCCTGATTTAGACTCATAAATAAGTGGAGGATCACCCTGAAGTTGATGTAGGAGTTATGATGAAAGAAGTTTTCCCTTCAACCGAAGTGATTCCAATTTATACTGTATGGGAGATTGACAATTTCTTTTTGATCTAATAAAACCAGAAACAATCAAATGTAATATGCTTGATTTTTTGGACTCATAAATCAGTGAAGAATCACCCAGAAGTTCAAATCAATATCATAGGAGTTATGATGAAGAAGTTATCCAACTTTCAACCGAAGTGAATTCCAGTTTACCAGTGTTTGGAGATTTTAAATTTTCAATCTTGATTCTAATAACGCAGAATAAATCACAATGTAAGAGTCTTGACTTGGAACTCATAAATCAGTGGATAATAACCCTGAAGTTGAATCAATATCACAGGAGTTATGATGAAGAAGTTTATGCCACTCTCAACTAAAGTTATTCCAGTGTATCCTGTTTGGAGATTTGAACATTTTTTCATGATTCTAATCAAATCAAAATGAATCATGATGTAAGAAGCCTGATATGGATTCATAAATCAGTACAGAATCACCCTGAAGTTGAATCAATATCATAGAAGTTATGTTGAAGAAGTTATCCCACTTTCAACTAAAGTGATTCCACTTTACCTTGTTTAGAGATTTGACAATTTTTTTCATGATTCTAATCAAATCAAATTGAATCACGATGTAAGAAGCTTTATTTGGACTCATAAATCAGTGGAGAATCACCCTGAAGTTGAATCTATATCATATGAATTATGATGAAGAACTTATCCCACTTTCAACCAAAGATATTCCCGATTATCCTGTTTGGAGATTTTAGCAGTATCATCTTTATTCTAATCAAACCAGCATTAATCACGATGTAAGAAGGCCCAGATCATGTCTAATCATTTCATTTTCTTTCCTTGTTTGCATAAGTATTTGAGCATTTGAGTTGCATTGTACATTCTAAAAAGAAAAAGAAAAAAAAGAAAATTTTAAAACAACAAAAGAATCATCTAGATTGCATCATTTCATCGTTAGGATCGAGTCTAGAGCATATAGAGTGCACTCATTCTGCATAGGGAGCAAGGGATGTTATTGCCTCGTAAAGAACACATATCTAGAATTCAACATGAAACCATAGTTAAACATAGCAAGTAGCTTAGGCATATCTTGAAAGACTTGCAAGCTTCGAGCCTTGAAAACTCTTCTCAAAACTTGTTGTTTGCTTTTATTGACATTGCTCTTGAAACCAACTCCAAAATGAACTAGGGCTTAATGAACTGAATCTGCCCTGCTTATGGACTCTTGTATAATTGGTCATGGATCTCATGCACATTTGGGTTGATCTCTATCTATTATACCACTCTCTGAAAACCCAAATGTCACCCCTACCATTTAACTATTACCATTCTTGAGACCTTAATTGAATTGATTGAGTGAGGCCTTTTATTGATAGCTTGTCATGTGTAAAATCTTGAGAGTATTGGGGAAGCGACATTGGCTTGTTTTCATCTTGGCTAGCTATAGGACCTCTTTTGAGCTAGCATTTTAGGAATGGGAAGTGTGTTGGTGTTTATAAGCTTTGCTTTTGGGTTTTGAGGTGTGAACTAAGTGAAAGGAATGAGCTGAAAGAAAAATTAAAATAAGATAGGCCACTAGGGATCAAAGAAAAAGAAAATAAAAACTCTATATACCTTAAGGAAAACCCCCCAAAAAAAATGAAGGAAAAAAATAGAAGAGACAATAAAAGGTTGGGGAAAACAAAAAGAAGAAAAAAAGATATCCCTACTTGGTTAAAATAAAAGAAAAGAGAGAGTTCATTTGGTGAGTGAGAAAGAGGAGGATTTGAAAGTGTTTAGAAAGGGGTAGAATGATGAGAACGAACCATTGTATGCATGAATTGCTCCTTTTCTTAGATAAATTTTGCATAATGTTCAAGCTTCTTTTCTTGACTCAAAAGTCACCAAAAAATTTGAACCCTTCTTCTATCCTAATTAAACCGTTTCCACTTACCAAGTCCAAGTGATCGAGATCAAGTTTTCATTAGCAGGGATTCGCTTTGTTAATTATCAATGAATGTGGAGAGTTGGTATAAAGACTTGTTGGTTGATGAGCAATTGCATTTAGTGTAGAGGCATGAGAGTGCTCTTTAGGCCTTGAGAAGATAGAGTGTACTAAGAGAGCCTGCTAATGATATTTGCTATGTTTACCTAGGATGTGATATTGAAGGCTAGGGAAGTGTATCTTTTGGTTCTGAGCTCCCATCTTCAAGCCCTCTCTTGCTTGTTCTTGAATGTTCACTTTAGGACAAGTAAATGACAAGTTTGGGGGAGTTGATATCTTACATATTTGCATGGTTTTTATCATTTCTTTTGATGCATTTAGAAGCATATAGATACATTTAGGCATATCTAGGTTGCATTCCATTACATTTGTCTATATCAGGTATGGGAGATGCTTATTGGTGAGTTTGGAGGCTTTGAGACATTGAAAGGGAGATTTAGGCATAAGCAACCTTTGCCGGCTAAGTGTTGTAGCGACCCTCAGTGTAGCGACCAAGGGAGGTCGCTAGAAGAAATTCCTGAGCTGTAGTGACCACCGTAGCGACCAAGAGATGTCGCTAGGAGAAACCCGTGATCCGTAGTGAAGTCACGTAGCGACCACGCCAGGTCGCTACGAGGTCCCCACCCCCGCATGACAAAGGGTTGTAGAGACTTGCATGTAGCGACCAAGCCAAGTCTCTAGCTTACTTGAGGCACTGTAGCGAATTGCCTAGCGACCAATCATTGTCGCTAGGACGCAGAAGATGTGATCTTCACGGATGGCCAGGCTTGTTTGGGTTGACCCAACTCATTTTTCAAACTACTAATATATACTCTTTAAACCTAGTTCTTAAAACACACTGTTTTTATATGAGACAAAAACTACTTTTGGTGAAGAAGATTGAATCTTGAATCCTTTTTGATATTATTATTTTGATTATTGATTATTCTGGTTCATTAGACATGATTAACTCTGATTCATCTATGGTTTTTTGAGTTCATCATATTCGCTAGTGAGTAGTTACCTTCGGATTCATGGGTTAGGGTCCATCTAGGGTGATTAGGTGATAGGTTAGAAAGTTTAGTTCTAAGTCATTCATGTTCTATGATTATCGTTTACTTATATACTAGATTAGACTTGATCACTTTAATCTAGATCCTTAGGCAGTTCATACCCGAAAGGTGTTTGATGAAATGTCTGAACCTCACTTGCTTAACCAATGACAATTGATGTTTGGTAAATTTAGATAATTAATAGACTTGTTCTTAATGATTTTCCTGATTTACCTAGACCAAAGACATTTGATGTTTAGTGACTGAAAGCAAGTGAACTTTTATCTTGATAAAGAACTTGTTTAATGGTGAGTCTAGACTAGTAGAACCGGATTGATTGTAATGTTGACCATCTATCTTAGATATTAATCAACCAAAGTCATAACCCTACCCATGGGTTCTTTGTCTCCCATTGATTTATAATTATAGTTTTCACACCTGTTTCTCTTGTTACTATTCGTTTCACACATCAAAACTGATTGCACTTAGATTAAGCTTATATTGTATTCTCATTGCATCACGATCATTTAGGATTAGATGACACTCATCTATACTACTTTGATTAGGATAGAGTAAAATCCTTTATTACTCAGAATAAATCACGATGTTACAATCTTGATTTGGACTCATAAATCAGTAGATAATAACCCTGAAGTTGAATCAATATCATTGGAGTTATGATGAAGAAGTTATCACACTTTCACCAAAGTGATTCCAGTTTAACCTACGAATTATAGATATCATACGAATTATGATGAAGAAGTTATCCCACTTTCAACCGAAGTTATTCTAGATTACCATGTTTTGGAGAATTGGCAATATCTTTTTTATTCTAATCAAACCAGAATTAATCATGATGTAAGAAGTCTGAGTTGGACTCGTATATCAGTAGAGAATCACCCTGATGGTGAATAAATCAGTGGAGAATCACCTGAAGTTGTACTCATAATCAGTAGAGAATCACCCTGAAGTTTAATTAAGATCATAGGAGTTATGATGAAGAAGTTATCCCCACTTTAAACCGAAGTTTTCCCTGTTAATCACGTTTGGAGATTCGGAATTTCTTCATGATTCTAATCAAATCAGAAACCAATCACGATGTAAGAAGCTTGATTTGGACTCATAAATCAGTGGAGAATCACCTTTAAGTTGAATCAATATCATATGAATTATGATGAAGAAGTTATCCCACTTTCAACCGAAGTTATTCCCTATTAGCCTGTTTGGAGATCTGGCAATATCTTCTTTATTCTAAATCAAAAACAGAATGAATCACGACGTAAGAAGCATGATTTAGACTGAATAATCAGTATAAAATCACCCTGAAGTTGAATAAATATCATCAGAGTTATGATGAAAAAGTTATCACACTTTCAACCGAAGTGATTCAAGTTTACCTTGTTTGGAGAGTTGGGAATTTTTTCATGATTCTAATAACTCAGAATAAATCACGATGTAAGAGTCTTGATTCGGACTCATTAATCAGTGGATAATAACCTTGAATTTTAATCATATCATAGGAGTTATGATGAGGAAGTTTTTCCACTTTCCAATTGAAGTGATTCCACTTTACCTTGTTTGGAGATTTGATAATTTCTTCGTGATTTTAATCAAAGCAGAATGAATTACGATGTAAGATCTTGATTCATAATCATAAACCAGTGGAAGAATCAGCCTGAAATTGTATCAATATCATAGGAGTTATGATGAAGAAATTATCCATACTTAACCGAAGTGATTCCAGTTTACCCCTGTTTTGGAGTTTTGGTAAATTCTTATTGATTCAAATAAACGGAATTAATCACAATGTAAGAAGCTTCATCGACTCATAAACAGTGTTAACCACCCTTAAGTTGATTCAATATCATAGTAGTTATGATGAAGAAGTTATCCTTTTTAGCCGACTTGATTCTATTTTACCCGTGTTTGTTGATTGGCAAATTTCTTCTGATTCTAAAAAAACCAGAATGATTTACGATATAGGAATCTGAGTTGTAATCATATTCAGTGGAGAATCACCGGAAGTTTAATCAATATCATAGGAATTATTGATGAAGAAGTTATCTCACTTTCAACCGAAGTGATTCCAGTTTATACTATTTGGAGATTTGGAAATTTTTTTGATTCTAATCAAAACAGAAATGAATAACGTTGTAATTATGATTTAAGTGGACTCATAAATAAGTGGAGGATAACCCCGAAGTTTAATCAATATCGTAGGAGTTATGATGAACGAAGTTATCACACTTTCAACCAAAGCGATTCCAATTTATACTGGTTTGGAGATTTGACAAATTCTTCTTGATTCTAATCAAACCAGAATCAATCACAATGTAATATGCTTGATTTTGGACTAATAATCAGTGAAGAATTACCGATAATTTGAATCAGTATCATAGGAGTTATGATGTAGAGAGTTATCCACTTTCAACCGAAGTGATTCTAGTTTACCGGTGCTTGGAGATTTAGAATTTTCTTCTTGATTCTAATAACTCAGAATAAATCTGTAGCCCCCCACCCGCCCACAGGCTAAATGGGCCAGCAACACCTGCTCTCTCGGCCCGTGGGCCCATCCCGTTCCAACGGTTGGTGCGTAATTTTTTTCAAGGCTCGACAATCATTGTATACAGTCCCTGCAATAACCACATGACCTTTCCCCCGTGCTTTGGCCTCACTCACATGGTATCACGAATCACTTCCAGATAGGTCACCCATCCTTTCACTACTCCAGCATATGCACGCTTACACCTTGAGTTTTAAACCGATGTGTGACGGAAAAGGTAAGTAAACTTTGGTGACATAGGTAGCTAGCTATATCAATTCTCTTAAGCCTTTCTACATATCACAACTCGGGATGTTACAATTCACGCCCCTCTCAAAGAACGCAACGCCCTCGTTGCGCCGCTGACAGGTCTCAAGACGCCTCTCGGGTCAGAACGAGATGGGTAACCCGCTCTGATACACTTGTAACGCCCCTACCGCCCACGACTAATGGCCACCCACACCCCTCTCTCTCTGCCCGTGGCCCCATCCCGTTCAACGGTCGGTGCGTTATTTTTACCGAGGCTCAAATCATTGTTTACTGACCCTGCAATCACCACCTGACCTTTTCCCGTGTTTTTGGCCTCACTCGCACGGTACCCTTTTGCGCGAATCACTTCCGATAGGTCACCCATCCTTTCACTATTCCAGCATAAGCACGCTTAACCCTGGAGTTCTAAATGGATGTGTGACGGAAAAGGTAAGTCAACTTTGGTGAAATAGGTAGCCAAATCGATTCTCTTAAGCCTTTCCACATATCACAACTTCGGGATGCTACAATTCACCCCTCTCAAAGAACGTAACGTCCTCGTTGCGCCCCTGACAGGTATCAAGACGTCTCTTGGGTCAGAACGAGAATGGCTAACCAGCTCTGATACATTTGTAACTCCCCGACCGCCCACGGCTAATGGGCCACCCACGCCCGCTCTCTCGGCCTGTGGGCCCCATCCCGTTCCAACGGTCGGTGCATTATTTTTTCCGAGGCTCGAAATCATTGTTTACTGACCCTGCAAGCACCACCGACCTTTTCTCGTGTTTTGGCCTCACTCGCACGGTAATCGCGAATCACTTCCCGATAGGTCCACCCATCCTTTCACTACTCCAGCATAAGAACGCTTAACCTGGAATTCTAAACGGATGTGTGACGGAAAAATGTAAGTCCACTTTGGGTGACATAGGTAGCCAAATCAATTCTCTTAAGGCCTTTCCACACATCACAACTCGAGATGTTACAATTCACCCCCTCTCAAACAACGCAACGTCCTCATTGCTCCCCTGAAAGGTCTCAAGACGCGTCTCGGGTCAGACAGAGATGGGTAACCCAGCTCTGATACCACTTATAACTCCTCGACCGCCCCACGTCTAATGGGCCACCCACGCCGCTCTCTCGCCCGTTGGTCCCCATCCCGTTACAAACGGTCGGTGCGTTATTTTTTCCGAGGCTCGAAATCATTGTTTTACTATCCTTGCAATCATCACATGGCCTTTCCCCGTTCTTTGGCCTCACCAACACGGTATCGCGAATCACTTCCCTGATATGTCACCCAGCCTTTCACTACTCCATCATAAGCACGCTTAACCCTGGAGTTTTAAAACGGATGTGTAACGGAAAAGGTAAGTCAACTTTTGGTGACATAGGTAGCCAAATCAATTCTCTTAAGCCTTTCTAGATATTACAACTCGGGATGTTAAAAATCATGATGTAAGAGTCTTGATTTGGACTCATAAATCAGTGGGATAATAACCATGAAGTTGAATCAATATCATAGAAGTTATGATGAAGAAGTTATACCACTTTCAACTGAAGTTTTGATTCAATATCATAGAAGTTATGATGAAGAAGTTATATCACTTTCAACTGAAGTGATTCCAGTTTAACCAGCTTGCAGAATTGATAATTTTTTCTTGCTTTAATCAAACCAGAATGAATTACAATGTAAGAATATTTATTTGGACTCATATGAGTGGAGAATCACCTGAAGTTTAATTAATATCATAGGAGTTATTATGAAGAAATTATCCTACTTTTAACCGAAGTGAGTCCAGTTTATCCTGTTTGGAGATTTGACAATTTCATATTGATTCAAATTAAACCAGAATGTATCCCGATGTAAGAACCTTCATAGGAATCATAAACCAGTGGCTAATCACCCCTTAAGTTGATTCAATATCATAAACGTTATAATGAAGAAGTTATCCCTTTTTTAACCGACTTGATTCCATTTTAACCTTGTTTGTAGATTTGGCAAATTTTTCTTGCTTCTAATAAAACCAGAATGATTACGATATAGGAATCTTGATTTGGACTCTTAATCAGTGGAGAATCACCCTGAAGTTTAATCAATATCATAGGAGTTATGATGAAGAAGTTATTCCAATTTATATTGTTTGGAGATTTGGAAATTTCTCCTTGATTGTAATCAAAACAGAATAAATCACAATAATATTCTTGAGTTGGATTCATAAATAAGTCGAGAATCACCCTGAAGTTGAATCAATATCATAGGAGTTATGATGAAGAAGTTATCTCACTTTCAACTAAAGTGATACCAGTTTACCCTTTTTAAGAGTTGATAATTTCTTCTTCATTTTAATCAAACCAGATTAAATTAAGATGTAAGAATCTTTATTTGGACTCATATATCAGTGGAGAATCACCCTGAAATTGAATCAATATCATAGGAGTTATGATGAAGAATTATCCTACTTTTAACCGCAATGATGCTAGTTTACCCTGTTTGGAGATTTAGAACTTTCTTATTGATTCAAATAAAACCAGAATGAATCATGATGTAAGAAGCTTCATAGGAATCTTAAACCAGTGGTTAATCACCCTTAAGTTCATTCAATATCATAGGAGTTATGATGAAAAGTTATCCCTCTTTCAACCGACTTGATTCCAGTTTACCTTGTTTGTAGATTTTGCAAATTCCTATTGATTCTTATAAACGAGAATAAGATACAATATAGGAATCTTGATTTGGACTCATAATCAGTGGAGAAACACCCTAGAGTTTAATTAATATCATAGGAGTTATAACACTTTCAACCGAAGTTATTCCAGTTTACCATGTTTGGAGATTTAGCAATTTCTTCATAATTCTAATCAAATCAGAATGAATCACGATGTAAGAAGCTTGATTGGACTCATAAATCAGTGGAGAATCACCCTGAAGTTAAATCAGTATCATATGAATTATGATGAAGAAGTTATCCCACTTTCAACCGAAGTTATTCCAGATTACTCTATTTGGAGATTTGGCAATATCTTCCTTTATTCTAATTAAACAAGAATGAATCATTATGTAAGAATCCTGATTTGGACTCATAAATCAGTAGAGAATCAACCTGAAGTTGAAAAAATATCATAGGAAGAAGTTATCACACTTTCAACCGAAATTAACCTGTTTGGAGATTTGGGAATTTCTTCATGATTCTAATGAAATCAGAATGAATTGCGATGTAAGAGCTTGATTTGTACTAATAAATCATTGGAGAATCACCCTGAAGTTGTATGAATATTATATGAATTATGATGAAGAAGTTACTCCACTTTCAACCGAAGTGATTCAAGATTACCTTGTTTGGAGATTTGACAATATCTTCTTTATTCTAATCAAAACCAGAATGAATCACAATGTAAGAAGCCTGATTTAGACTAATATATCAGTAGAGAATCACCCTGACGTTGAATAAATATCATAGGAGTTATGATGACGAAGTTATCTCACTTTCAACTGAAGTGATTCCCAATTTATATTGTTTGGAGATTTGAAAATTTCTTCTTGATTCTAATCAAACCAGAATCAATCACAATAATATTTGGGTTCTTGATGTCTTAATAACTACCTCAGTTTTTCCATCCGTTTGCGATGACAAGTAGTGGAGACCAACAATTTAGTGTCTAGTTTAGACCAAATGGTCTTCCAGATAAAAACTATGAAACTTAGCATCTCTATCTGAAACTACAGTTCTAGGAATGCCATGCAAATGAACATAATCTTTAAAGAACAAATCAGGAACGTGCAATGCATCATCAATCTTATGACAGCTATGAAGTGTTTCCATTTTAGAGAATCTATCAACAACAACAAAGATAGAGTCCTTTCCAGTTCTAGTTCTAGGCAATTCCACAATGAAGTCAATAGAAATGTCCATTCAAGGGTGATAAGGTATGGGTAAAGGAGTGTACAAACCATGTGACTGGTTTGGACTTAGCTTGTTTACAAGTTGCACTCCTTCCGAAGATTCTTTCAGCATTTCTTTTCATGTGCAGCCAGTAGAAATGATCCTGCAAAACCTTAAGAGTCTTGGCAATTCCAAAATTTTCCCATAAGACTTCCTCCATGGGATTCCCTCATGAACAAGTCTCTCAAGAGAAATTAGGCACACACAAACGATTTTCGTAGAATAAGAAACCATCCTGCCTAAAGTAATGTCCAGCAGCAAACTTTCACAAGATTTGTATGCATCTTTGAAATCATTATTATTTCATACATTACCTTAAGTTGTTCAAATCCTTACAACTAGCATCAAGAGTGTTCAAGAGGACATACCTTTGGATAGTGCATCAGCAACTATGTTCTCCTTACCTTGTTTATACTTGATAACATAAGGGAATGTCTCAATGACTCAACCCATCTTGCGTCTCTTGCTAAGCTTACTTTTTCCTTTTAGGTACTTGAGACACTCGTGATCAGTGTGTATGACAAACTGTTTAGGCCACAAAATAGTATTGCCATGTCTGTAAGGCTCCCACCAAGGCGTAGATCCTTATCATAGGTAGCATAATTGAGAGTAGCTCCTCCAAGCTTCTCACTGAAGTATGCAATAGGTTTCTTCTTGCATCAACCCAGCACCAATACCAATCCTGAAGCATCACATTCAATTTCAAATGTTTTAGAAAATCAGGATGTATGAGTAGAGGTGATTGATTAAGCTTCTCTTTAAGGCATTGGAAGGCATTCTCTTGTGTTTCTCCCCATTTGAATCCGACATCTTTCTTTATCACTTCAGTTAATGGGGCTGCTATGGTACTGAAATCCTTCACAAAGCGTCTACAGAAACCATCAAAGTCCATTAAAGTCTCTCACTTCCCCCTCGCTGTCTTAAGGGACTCGGCCATTCTGACTCGCTCTACCTTCTCCTGGTAAACCTTTACACCATCTGCACTCACAACAAAGCCTAAAAGACCAAGTTATCTATACAAAAAGTGCATTTCTTCAAGTTGCATAAAGTTTTTATATTCTCAACACATCAAGAACTGACGCTAAGATGCTCTATATGATCATTAATGCTCTTGTTGTAAACTAGAATGTCATCAAAATACACTACAACAAATAGGCCTATGAATGATCTAAGCACATGAATTCATTCAATTCATGAATGTACTAGGTCCATTTGTTAATCCGAATGCATAACTACCATTTATACATCATGTTTAGTTTTGAATGCATTTTTGCATTCATCACCCTTCTTTCTTCCTAATTTATGATAGCCACTATTTAAATCTATCTTAGAAAAATACAAGAACCATGCAATTCATCAAGCATATCATCTAGTCTAGAAATATGATGTTGATACTTCACTCTGATATTGTTGATTGCTTTAAAATCGACATACATTCGCCAACTACCAACCTTCTTTGGTACAAGCAGGACTGGGACTGCACATCGACTCAAACTCTCACGGGTATGACCCTTCTCCATCACTTGTCTTTGCAATTCCTTGATCTCCACCCGAATTAGTTCTGTATGCTTGACGGTTCGGAAGTGTTGATCCAGGAACAAAGTCAATTTGATGTTCAATCCTCGTATGGGTGGTAAGCAGTAGGATGATCATCTGAAACACATCTTCCATACTCCTGCAATAAGGAAACAAGTTCACCCCGGATAATCCAGTGCTAGATCAGCTATGGTTAGAAGAAATTCTTATAAACAAGCATTAGAACATGATGATGAGAGTAAAGAGTTCTTTTGATGTCTCCCCTGTTTTGCATAGAATTTATGCTGGCTTGTTTTCATCATGTTTGAGGTCAATCTCTTTTTTCTTTTGAAGTTGGAGTTGATCTTGTTGAACCTTCTTAGCAGCTAAAGGTACCAACACAGTCTTTTTCCCTTAAATTCAAACGAATGATTTTTGGTATAGCCATGCATGTATCACACGTCTATCTGATTTCCAATAGCCTTCCAAGGATACTTTGACTAGCCTTCCATTGGTAACACATCACACAAGACTTCATCCTTATATCTTCCAATGGCTATAAGGTACCCATCATTGACTAAACACCTTCATCTCGCCTTCTTCATTAAGCCATTGTAGCCGGTAATGTTTTAAATGCTTTTGTACTTGCAATCCCAAATTCTTTACCATTTTTCACTAGCAACATTAACAAATCTTCCACCATCTACATGAGGCTACAAACCTTCCTTGCACCAGACACCTTGTATAGAAAAGGTTCTCACATTGTTCAAGTTCCTAATTCTTTGTTTGTAGGATTAAGAGTCCTCTAGCCACCAACAATATTCCTTTCACCGGTCCTTCGTGATAGTCTTCAGACTGCTCATGATCATTTCTGATCTATAATCCTCAGACTCATATTCTCCATTCTCAAGCAGAATCATGATCCGTTTGTTGGTACATTCATTGGCATAATGCCCTCTTCCTTAACATTTGAAGCACTTACCATCTCTAGCTCTTGAACTGGTAACCTCGGCCTTTCCCTTATCTTCCCAAAGTTAGAACTTGGTTTTGCTTCTTCTTTAGGATATGGCTTTCTCTCCTTAGTGTAGGGCCAGATTCTCCTTAGACGTATGAAACATTGAAGTTCCATAACTATTGCGATAATGTCCTTTCTCTTGAGTTGTTGTTCCACAAGGATAGCTTTGTGCAACATCTCTTCTAACTCAACATTATGTTGCATCTCTACATTGTCTTGAATCTCACGGTTGAGTCCTCCTAGAAACCGGGACATGGTGGGCTTCGCTATCTTCAGAAAAACAAGCTCTGAACATAAGTAGTTCCATCTCTTGAAAGTATTCTTCTACGAACCTGATCATTGAGTGAGCTTTCTTAGTTTTTGATGTAAATCACGATTATAGTGACTCGGAACAAACCTCTTGCGCATGATAGACTTCATCTCATTCTATGAGTCAACCGGATACTCATGGTTGCGTCTCCCTAGTAGTCACTAACTGATCCCACCAGCTCAATGCATAATCATAGAAACTCAGTAGCTGCTATATGAATCTTTGAGCTGAGTGTACTGCTGACGATTAAAAAAACAAGCTCGATCTTATTTTCCTACTCCAAATAGGCATCCAGATCAGCCTTGCAATGAATGGGAGGTATCTTTAGCTTTAGTCCAGCAAGATCATCGCATTGGTGTCTCCTTCCCTCATGATCACGTCTCTGCCTCTTCCAGCAGTCTCTCGTAGAAAGAACTATGATTGCGTTCATAGTAGTTCTCAGTTTCTTGTGAACCAGCATGCTCTCGCTGGTTTCTCCTTGATTCTTCTTGTTCTTGTTGAGTTTGATTACCTCTTTCACTCCTTAATTCATTGCTATTACCTTGGCCAGTTGCATGTCTTATCTCTTGCATCAATTCATCAGGGAGCTCCTTCATACTAAATCTCAACATCTCAGCCATAGTAGTTACCATAGTTTGATTCAATTGCTAGGTCTTTTGTTCTCTTAGCAACTTGTTCTTTCGTACTAATTCTGCCTCTTCTTCTGATTCATTCACCATTGGTACCTGACACCAAAGATAAAAAACACTAACCAGTAAGAAGTTCAAATAAAAAGATAAAAGAAAACAAAATTACTCGAAACCAAATTTCAAAAGAAACTTGATCAACAAGTAACATATTTCAAATCGATAACTCACGGAAATTTGTTTAGGATCAAGATTAGAATCAACAGATAATTTTGAGTTTAACAAAGATTGTAGCTCTATGAATTCAAAAGATTAGATCGCAACACACAAAACTTTTCAAAATTTGGATCAACCAATTCGTAGCGTATTACGCAAGGATTCAAAACAATTTCACAGAAAATGAGTTTGGAACTTGTTAATCGATCAACTTTAAACAGAACAAACAGAGATCTATCAATTCAGAACAAGGTTAAGGATAGATCAAGCATATTACTGAAAGAAACAAGGATCAGTCACAACTAAACGGGTAGATGAACAGATCAAGGAGTAGATCGATGAACAATCAACTTATTTTTATCAGTTTCACAATCAGATCGATCAATATAACACACACTGATGAACATATCACTCGTCTAAACACAATTTCAATCACAGTTTATACGAGGAAAATGTAAAGATTCGATCGTCAAAACACCAAAAACACAAATCTCACAAAAATTTATACGAGAATATGAAAAGATCAATCAGAACTACAATGGAAACGAGAACTCCCCTTCCAGAGTAGCTCTGATACCACTTAACACACGCCTAGTATGTTTCTCTGGATTGTATGGGATAGATCCTTGCATAAACGAAACAAAGACTCGAGTTTATTCAAGGTATGTGGATCGTATGGTGACACAAGAGGCTGCGGAGAGGCTTCTTGATACTCCTAGGTACTAGATGGATATGACACACCAAACTAGACCCCTTAGACGCCGGATATGACTCACCAGGAAGCTCCACAACTCGACAGGGCAAGAAGAAGAGAGAAGACAAAAGGTTTTAGGTAAAGATAACTTGTTGCCTTAAGGGTTTCTGGAACAATATATGTATATATATATAGACTAGTACATGCACAAGCTCTAGTAGACGAAAAGACACAAGGGAACACGCATCCTTGGTTTCAAAAACAGAACATAAGAACCATAGTCTAAAAATAACATAAGGTTGAAATGTGGTCGTTTCAATATGCATACATAACATGCATATTTCGAGATATATCAACTAGGTGATTTGTGAAGCAAACTAAGGCCTCATTAAAAACCTACCTTTAGAAAACCCAATGGGACAAAACCAAAGCTACGAAAAAAGATCACACTTAGATTGCTTGCCTAGTTGATGATCATCTTGATGATAAAGTGGCTTGAATTGTGGTGAGTGTGTCTTTTTTAATCAAGCTTCTACAAAGACATTCTCCTTGTTTCCATGATAACTTATGTAACCCTCCAATCGCTTCCTGAACTTCTTTGATCTGGATCGAGTCATAGATCCTTCAGGGATGGCCAATGCATCTTCCTCAGTTTGTTTGCCCATGATCACATCACCAAGAATGTTAAGGCAATGTTCATAGGGTATTCCCACACACAGAAGTGATACAAATGCTACTCACCAGAATGAAGAAGAGTATTGGTCTCACGAGATGTGCAGTTTGTAGGATCCAAAAGGTACTATGATGAGAAGAGTTGGGAAGACCTCAGGGATCTCTCTCATGGATGCTCGGATATGGCAAAAAACCTAAGGATCATTTTGGAAAATTTGGGGATAAGTCAACCTCGGAATGGTGAAGAGACTGGGAGAACTCCTTCTCCAGCTGCTGATGAAACAGGACCAGCAGAATCAAGTGCTGAGGGAGTCCATCCGGATCCTGAGGGGGGAAACTCATCTGAATCACAACAACAGAGAGAAGGTGATTCAAAGACAGAACATGATCAAGATGGACTACCTGAATCTGCCATCCCAGAAGTCTAGTGAAGATCAAGATTAGGATGAAATGTGGAGGCAGTAGTAGAAGAACAACAGATTCAACCATTGAGGAGAAGTACCAGAGTAAAGAGGCACCCATCTAATTGGATCAACACCAGAGTATACTTCAATAGTAATGCAGTTGCTCATCCCATACAAGCTACCTGCTCAATGGCATACTATCCTCAAGAGCATCAAGCCTTTATAAGTAACTTGGATCAAGAGTACATTCCAAGGTCTTATGAGGAGGAAATGGCTTTGGATGAATGGAGAGACTCAGTTGGGGATGAGATTAATGCTATGATCAAGAATGATACCTAGTATGAAGTTGAACTCCCCAAAGGAAAGAAACCTGTTACAACTCGTCTGATCTTCACCATCAAGTACCTAGCTAATGGAAAACCAGAAAGAAAAAAGACAAGGATGGTTGCAGGGGATACATTCAGGTCTATGGAGAAGACTACCTAGCCACATTTGCTCCAGTGGCCAACCATCACACTGAGCACAACCTTGAATGGAAGAGGATTCAGGAAATCAGAGGCAGATCATACTCTGTTCACACTTTCAAGTCAGCAAGGGATTTTGGTGATTCTAGTCAATACATAGGAGTTATGATGAAGAAGTTATCCCACTTTCAACAAAAGTGATTCCAGTTTACCATGTTTGGAGATTTGACAATTTCTTGTTGATTCTAATCAAATCAGAATGAATCAAGATGTAAGAACCTTGATTTGGACCCATAAAACAGTTTAAAATCACCCGTAAGTTAAATCATATCATAGAAGTTATGATGAAGAAGTTATAGCACTTTCAACCGACTTGATTCCAATTTACTCTGTTTGTAGATTTGTCAACTTCTTGATTCTAATCAAACCAGAATACAATACGATGTGAAAATCTTGATTCGGACTCATAAATTAGTGGAGAATCACCATGAAGTTGAATAAATATAATATGAGTTATGATGAAGAAATTATTCCACTTTCAACCAAAGTGATTCCAGTTTACCTTGTTTGAAGATTTGGTAATTTCTTCTTGATTCTAATCAAGCCAGAATGAATCCCGATGTAAGAAGCTTTATTTGAAATCATTAAGCAGTGGTTAATCACCCTTAAGTTGAATCAATATCATAGGATTTATGATGAAGAAGTTATTCCACTTTCAACCAAAGTGATTCTAGTTGATCATATTTGGAGATTTGGAAATTTCTTTTTGATTCTTATCAAATCAGAGTGAATCACGATATAAGAAGCTTAATTTGGAATCATAAAATTAATGGAGAATTACCCTGAAGTTGAGTCAGTATCATAAAAGTTATGATGAAGAAGTTATCCTACTTTCAACCGAAGTGATTCCAGTTGACCATGTTAGGAGATTTGGCAATATCTTTTTGATTCTAATCAAAATAGAATGAATCCCGATATAAGAAGCTTGATTTGGAATCATAAACCAGTGCTTAATCACCCTTATGTTGAACCAATATCATAGGAGTTACAATGAAGAAGCTATCTTATTTTCAACCAAAGTGATCCCAGTTTATCATGTTTGGAGATTTGGCAATTCTTATTGATTCTAATCAAATCAGAGTGAATCAAGATGTAAGAATCTTGAATTGGACACATAAATCAGTGTAGAATAACCCAGAATTTGAATTCATATAATAGAAGTAATGATGAAGAAGTTATCCCACTTTTAACCGACTTGATTACAATTTACCTTGTTTGTAGATAAGACAATTTCTTTTGATTCTAATCAAACCAGAATAAATTAAAAATGTAAGAATATTTATTTTGACTCATTAATATGTGGTTAATCACCCTTAGGTTGAACAAATATTATAGGATTTAGAACGAAGAAGTTATCCACTTTCAACCGAAGTGATTCCACTTTACTCTGTTTAGAGATTTGGCAATTTATTATTCATTCAAAAAAAACCAGAATGATTCACGATGTACGAAGATTTCATTTGAAATCATAAACCAGTGTTTCAATCACTATTAAGTTGACCCATAACATAGGAGTTATGATGAAGAAGTTATCCTCACTTTCAATCGAAGTGATTTCAGTTTACTCTATTTGGAGATTTGGCAATATCTTCTTGATTCTAATCAAACCAGAATGAACCACTATGTAAGAAGCTTGATTGGGATTCATAAATCAGGATACAATCACCTTGAATTTGACCAAAATCATAGGAGTATGATGAAGGATGTCATCCCCACTTTCAACCGAAGTGATTCCAATTTACCTTGTTTGGAGATTGATAATTTTTTCTTGATTCTAATCTAACAGAAATGAATCACAATGTAAGAAAATTCATTTGGACTCATTAAATATTGGTTAATCACCTTAATTTGAATCAATATCATAGGAGTTATGATGAAGAAGTTATCACACTTTCACCGAAGTGATTCCAGTTTATCATGTTTGGAGATTTGGAAATTTCTTTTGATTCTAATCAAATCAGAATGAATTGGAATGTAATAATCTTTATTTAGACTCATAAATCAGTAGAGAATCACTCTCAAGTTGAATCAATATCATACGAGTTATGCCCAAAGAAGTTATCCCACTTTCAACCGAAGTGATTCCAGTTTAACCCTGTTTGGAGATTTGGAAATATCTTCTTGATTCTAATCAAAACAGAATGAATCATGATTCAATTGATTTATAATCATAAAATAGTGGTTAACCACCCTTAGTTCAATCAATATCATAGGAGTTATGATGAAGAAGTTATCCCACTTTCAACAGAATCGATTCCAGTTTATCCTATTTGGAGATTTAGCATTTCTTCTTGATTTTAATCAAACCAGAATGAATCATGATGTAAGAATCTTGATTTGGACTCATAAATCAGCATAGAATCACGATGAAGTTTAATCAATATCATAATGGTTAGATGAAGAAGTTATCCCACTTTTAACCGAAGTGATTCCAGTTTATCATGTTTGGAGATTTCGCAATTTCTTCTTGATCCTAATCAAATTAGAATGAATTACGATTGTCAGAAAATTTATTTGGGAACTCATAAATCAGAGGATAATCACCCCTGAATTTGAATCAATATCATAGGAGTTACGCTGAAGAAGTTATCCCACTTTCAACCGACTTTATTTCAGTTTACCCTGTTTGGAGATTTGGAAATTTCTTCGTGATTCTAATCAACCCACAATGAATCACGATTTAAGAAGCTTCATTTGGACTCATAAACAAGAGGTTAATCACCGATAAGTTGATTCAATATCATAGAAGTTATGATGAAGAAGTTATCCCTCTTACAAGCGACTTGATTCCTGTTTACCATGTTTGTAGATTTGGCAAATTTTTATTGATTCTAATCAAACCAGATTGAATTACAGTTTTAAGAATCTTGTTTTGGACTCATAAATCAGTGGAGAATCACCCTGAAGTTGAATCAATATCATAGGAGTTATGATGAATAAGTTATTCTAATTTCAACCGAAGAGATTCCAGTTTACCATGTTTAGAGATTCGACAATTTCTTCTTGATCCTAATCAAATCAGAATTAATCACAATGTAAGAAGCTTGATTTAGAATCATATATAAGTGGGAGAATAACCTAGAAGTTGAATCAATATCATAGAAGTTATGAAGAAGAAGTTATCCCACTTTCGACAAACTTGATTCCAATTTCCCCTATTAGAAGATTTAGCAATTTATTCTTGATTCTAATCAAACCATAATTAATTAAGATGTAAGAATCTTGATTTCGACTCATATATCAGATGAGAATCACCCTGAATTTGAGTCAATATCATAGGAGTTACGATGAAGAATTTATCCCACTTTCAACCGAAGTGATTCTAGTTTATCATGTTTGGAGATTTGGGAATTTCTTCATGATTCTAATTAAATCAGAATGAATTAGACGTAAGAATCTTGATTTAGATTCATAAATCAGTTTTAATCATCCTGAAGTTGAATAAATATTATAGGAGTTATGATGAGGAAGTTATCCTACTTTGAACTGAAGTGATTCCAGTTTACCATGTTTGGAGATTTCACAATTTTTCTTGATTCTTATCAAACCAGAATGAATAACAATGTAAGAGTCTTTATTTGGACTCATAAATCAGTGGAGAATAACCCTGAAGTTGAATTATTATTATAGGAGTTATGATGAAGAAATTATCTTACTTTCTACCGAAGTCATTTTAGTTTACCCTGTTTGGAAATTTGGCAATTTCTATTGATTCAAATCAAACCAGAATGAATCACGATGTACGAAGCTTCATTAGGACTTATAAACAAGTGGTTAATACCCCTTAAGTTGATTCAATATATGTTGGAATGAAGAATAAACAAAGTGGAGTTGATTCCAGAAGCAAGCAAGTCTCTGAACAAGCATTTTTGAATATGTCCCTACAGTCTTGCTTCACAAGAAACTCATCTTACCCTAAACTTACCTTGAAAGGCAAGAAAGGAGTTGGGAAGACATAATATGGACGTTGGGAGGCCTCCAGAAGTAAAGGGAATCAAGTTTGAATGAAAGTAATCAATTCTAGTTTGAATTGGGCAAGAAGAAGTCAAATGGGTGGTTTGGAGATCCAGCTGGACCTGTCACTATCACACCAAGCCTGAATGTGCCCTCTTCCTCCAGTCACTTTCTCTTCCTTTGGACGTGCCATACTGTCCATGCCACAGCCTACTCCACACCACTCTGCCCCCAAACAGTTCTAAACTTCATTTCCCAACATTATTGTTGTTTAATGTTGTTTTTTAAACTTAGCTATAAAGCCCCCAATATGTACCCACGAAATTCCTAAGGAGAATTGAACCTCCTCCTTCACTTATTCTCCAGTTCATAGTCTCTCAAACTCC
The DNA here is from genome assembly GCA_905132765.1 of Moricandia arvensis. Lineage (NCBI taxonomy): Eukaryota > Viridiplantae > Streptophyta > Magnoliopsida > Brassicales > Brassicaceae > Moricandia > Moricandia arvensis. The sequence goes on from CAJHQP010004055.1 coordinate 24,484, forward strand.
CGTACTCTCTGAAGTGACAAGTTAACTCTTTCTTTCTACTTAATCTCTAGTTACTTTATTCTCTTAAATCTCTCTAATCTATTACACTCTATTTCACTTAAAATCTCATAAACTCACATTCTATGTTGCCTAGACTCACTTTGATTCTCATTATTGTCTCTGCATACTAAAACCAAAAGCTAATTCTCATAAATGCTGTCTAAATCATTCACTGACCATCATATCTGCATTTTCTTTGTTTCTCGACCATTTTTGTTACCATGTTCACCAAAGTCATTCTCTCCATTCATTCTCACCATTTTCTCTCAATTCTCAATGGTATCAGAGCAACAAGCTCTTGAAAACCTTTCAACATTTCCGCAAATCATCTCTTGTCAACTGCCTTAAAACTCTTCTTGGTTACAACTCTCTATCCGACTGGTACAAAGGTTGTTCCAGAGGGAATCAGCCTCACCAGAAGTCAGTAGCCGAGAATATACTATGTCTTTGAAACTGAAGGACAGCTCCAGAAAGTCAAGCAAGGCTTCATCCAAGATCAGTTTCTGATCAAGTTCTTGAACCAATAGGAACACCTTTTTTCCAGTGGTCCAAAAATCTCTAAGATGGTGACTGAAAACTGAAATGGTGACTCCAGAGACTTCAAGGGGTACATAAGAACAAACAACCACTCCTCGTGTCAAAATGCCTGAAAGAACCAAGAAGAAAATCATTTTAGTGCAAGGTCACTGGTAACACCATAAAGCTAGACCTGTTCAAACTATTCTGGGCTAACAAAGCTGAAGCTTATTCTGTAGATCCTAAGACCCACGACATCAGTGGATAGGAGGGGTTTGAAGTGTGTCCCTGCATAACAAGGAGGGAATCAAGCAAAAGAGTGTTTGGCAGTCATCCACACATCAGACAACTTAGTGTCGAATAAGCCCCAAGGCTGGAGGTTCAAGAAACCAGCCTCAGGTCTTGATAAGTTGTGCTCCATAAATTAAGAGCAAGAAGCCATGTGCTCAGAGCCTACGAAAGATTACATTCCTGTCCATGGAGAGAAATGCCACTGCCCCCCTACACTCGGACACTGATTGTGTTCATCAACTCAAGAAGGTAAAGAGGAACATTGGTGTTTTGGAGAGATTGCTCAAGAGGTTTTACTGAACCAAGAGGGTAACAAGAGTTCCTTAAGATAGAATGGGCCATATATCCAAGCCAACAGGGCTCTGGTCTCAAGGTGTTGGCTGTCATTGCTCTCAGCTTCAAGCTTGACCATATCTCTCATTCTCAGGTGAAGCTTGAAGAGGGGTGTTAATGAGAGCCAATGTCCCATTATTAAAGTCAAGGAAAAGAATAAAAGGTTGGACGATCCAGAAAAATATTGGCTGAGCAAGGAAACCAGTTCATCCAAAAAAGGTAGTTGAATCCTATGGCAAAACCTATAGAAGTCGGTTTTCACAAGAAACTTTGTCCCTTGGCCATTCTAAGAGGAGATGACGTGGAGGATTAAGTGTAAGCCCAGGAGGCAAGACACTCCTCATTTTTTATTTTCAAAGATAAGGCTTGATCTCAGTCCATGAAGAGGCAAGAAGCCAGAGCATAGGGGGAGACAAGTTGTGAAATAACAAGAAGTTTCAAAGAGAACCTGATTTATGTGAGCAAGGAAGGAAGTGGCACCTTTCCTTGCAATCAAAGAAGGGCAACCTAGCTGGATTGCTCTGTACTCTTTTCTATAATAGGTTTTTAAAGAGGCACATAATCAACAGTTTCAAGGTTACCCAAGGATCTCCTATGGTCAAGCTTGAGAGGGAGTGTTGGAATGAAGAATAAAAATAGGTGGAGTTGATGAAGAGACCAAGTAAATCCAGAGCAAGCCAAATCTCTAGAACAAGCAGATTTGAAACTTTCCGTACAGTCTTGCTCCATAAGCAACTCATTCTTGCCCGAACCTACCTTGCAAAGTAAGAAATGAAGTTGGGGAGACTTAATATGGGACGTTGGGAGCCTCCAGAAGTAAAGGGAATCAAGTTTGAATTGAAGTAATCAATTCTAGTTTGAATTGGACAAAAAGAAGTCACATGGGTGCTTTGGAGAAGCAGCTGGACTTGTCACTATCACACAAAGCTTGAATGTGCCCTCTTCCTTCAGTCACTTTCTCTTCCTTTGACGTTCCCATACTTTCCGTGCACAGTCTACCCCAACCAGTTGTGAACTTCATTTCCCTACCATTAATACCTTCTTAATTTCTCTGTTTTAATAGTTTAATGTTGTTGTTAGTCTTGTAACTTGGCTATAAAGCCCCCCATATGTACTCACGAAATTCCTAAGGAGAATTGAACCTCATCCTTCACTTATTCTCTGGTTCATAGTCCTCAAACTCCCCGTACTCTCTGAAGTGACAAGTTAACTCTTTCTTTCTACTAAATCTCTAGTTACTTTATTCTCTTAAATCTCTCCAATCTATTACACTCTATTTTCACTTAAATCCTCATAACTCACCCATTCTATGTTGCCTAGACTCACTTTGATTCTCCTTATTGTCTCTGTCCCATACTAAACCAAAGCTAATTCTCATCAAATGCTGTCTAAATCATTCATGACCATTCATACTCATTTTCTTTGTTTCTCAACCATTTTTGTTACCATGTTCACCAAAGTCATTCTCTCCATTTCATTCCTCACCATTTTCTATCTATTCTCACATATCATAGGAGTTATGATGAAGAAGTTATCCCTCTTTCAACCGACTAGATTCCAGTTTACCCTATTTGTAGATTTTGGATTTAATCTTCTTAATTCTAATCAAACAAAAAAGAATCACGATGTGAGAAGCTTGATTTGGACTCATAAATAAGTAGAGAATCACGTGAAGTTAAATCAATATCATAAGAGTTATGATGAAGAAGTTTATCTCACTTTCAACTGAAGTGATTCAAATTTATCATGTTTGGAGATTTGGCAATTATTTCTTGATTCTAATCAAATTAGAATGAATAACGATGTAAGAAGCTTGTTTGGAGTAATAAATTAGTGCATAATAACCCTGAATTTAATCAGTATCATAGGCGTTATAATGAATAATTTAATCCCACTTTCAACCGAAGTAACTCCAATTCACCATGTTTAGAGATTGGCAATTTCTTTCTTCATTCTAAGCAACAGAATGAATAAACAATGTAATATGATTGATATAGACTTATAAATCAGTGGAGAAATTACCCTGAATTTGAATTAATATCATAGACGTTATGATGAAGAAGTTATCCCACTTTCCACCAAGTGATTCCAATTTACCATGTTTGGAGATTTGGCAATTTCTTCTTGATTCTAATTAGACCAGATTGATTCACAATTTAAGAAGCTTGATTTGGAATCATAAATCACTGGAGAATAACCCTGAAGTGATTCAATATCATAGGAGTTATGATGAAGAAGTTATCCCACTTTCAACCGCCCAGTGATTCCAGTTTTAACCATGTTTGGAGATTTGGAAATTTTTTCCTGATCTAATCAAATCAGAACTAATAAAGATGTAAGAAGATATTATTTTGGACTCATAAATCAATGGAGAATCACCCTGACGTTAATAGATATCATAGGATTTATGATGAAAAAGTTATCCCCACTTTCAAATGAAGTGAATCCATTTATCCCTGTTGGAAATTTGTCAAATTCTTGTTGTTCTAATCAAATCAGAATGAATCACGATGTAAATAATATTGCTTTGGACTCATAAATCAGGGGAGAATAACCCTGAAGTTGAAACAAATAGGAGTTATGAAGAAGAAGTCATCCCACTTTCAACGAAGTGATTTGATTTGACCCTGTTTGGAGATTTCGTAATATCTTTTTGATTCTAATAAGATCACAATGCATCATGATGTAATAGCTTGATTTTGGACTCATAAATCAGTGGATAATCATCCTAAAGTTGAATCAATATCGTAGGAGTTATTATGAAGAAGTTATCCCATTTTTCAACCTAAGTTGATTCTAGTTTACCCTGTTTGGAGATGTTGCAATTTCTTCATGATTCTATATCAAATCAGAATGCATCATGATGTGATCAGCTTAATTTGGACTCATAAATAAGTGGATAATCACTGAATTGAATCAATATCTTAGGAGCTATGATGAAGAAGTTTATCCCACTTTCATACAAAGTGATTCTAGTTTACCCTCTTTGAGATTTTACAATTTTGTTCTTGATTATAATCAAAGAGAATTAGTCCAAGATTTAATATATTGATTTCGAGTCCTAAATCAGTAGTATTCGTGCCGGTATACCCACCTGCTTTATAGTTGATGCTTCAGTATCATGAGGAGTTATCGCTCGAAGATTCACGGTTCTTATCATTTGTGGAAACCACACTTTCACAACTGACTTGATTTCAATATACTCTGTTTTTGGAGAAGTTTGGATGCAATTTTGTTGTCTTTGGTTGCGTAATTAATACCATGAATGAATTTAGGAAGTGTAATATAATACATTTTATAAATCAATTTAATTGTGTAAAAATAATAATCTTCAGGCAGTGGATAATCACGGTAAAACTCAATATCTCTGAAGTTTAATCAATATCAATTATGGGGAGTTTATGGATGGATGAAGTGTATCCCACTTTTCACCAGTAAGATAGAATTTATAGTTGACCCTTTCTGCTTCAATAGGCATGATCCTGATGCTGATTTTTTATTGTTATATCTAATCAAACATAGTAAAATTGTAGTTCACAGAATGTATGAATGCTCTACTTTAATGATATATCATATAAACCAGTGATTACATCACACCTTTTAAGTCTATAATACTTATAGGATTATTAAATAGTGTTAAGAAATGAGAATGAAAAGTTTTGGCATCACACTTTTCAACCGTAAATTGATTCCGTTTATCCTATGTTTTGGAGATTTCGAGATGGAGTTATTACTTTCTTGATTTTAATAACACCAGAATGATCCTACGTAATATGGGAAGATGTCATCATTTGTCACTTCTTTACAAAGTCGAGTGGAGACTCTGCAACCTGCTTTTAATAATTGAATTCAGAAATCATTAGACTATAGATGCGGAAGATTATTTACGCATTCTCTTAGCCTAAAGTGATTCTTATGGATTTATCCACTGTTATTGGGAGATTTAGGCTAATTTTTGTCTCTAGACTCTAATTAAAACTCAGAATAAATCACAGGGTGACTGACGCTTGAGTTTGACTGCGTAAATCCAGTGGACTATGAATCACGTTGAAGTTGGAATCAGTATAGTATAGAAGTTACATTCCCTACTTTGGACTACTTGATTATAACTGAGTTAAATATACCATGTAGTTGTAGATCTTAATGGGCAAATTTTATTACTTGTATGATTGTTAATTCAAACTGCAAGCTGAAAATTGAATTCTCACGATGTACACTTTGATCTTGATGTAGACGTCACATAAATCAGTGGATGAATACCTAGCTGATTCAGTTCGAATTAATACGTAGGAGTTATGATGAAGAACATTATCCACTTTCTACTGAAGTGGATGTCTCTAGTTGTTATTACTCTAGTGTATTCGAGTATTTGAAATTTTGTTCTTTATATTGATGTAACTAGGTAATGTAAACTAGAATGAATCACAATGGTCAAAAGATTGAGAATTGGGACTTATATGTAAACGCAGTGTATTAATCATCATTTAGTTTTGAAGTCTTAATACTCATTAATGACTCCTTTACGATGTTATGATTCAGACTTGAAGTAAGGATTGATTATCCATACCTGATTTATCAACCGAAGATTATCCAATTAACTCAAACGCCTTTATTGGAATATGAGATTGTGACAATTATCTTAGTAGTAGATTCTAATCTAGAATCAAGAATGAATCTTACGATGATAAGCAAAGCATCATTGGACACATAAATCAGTTGTTAGTGTGCTACACACTATCAAATGAACACTATAAGTTGTGTGGAATAAATAGTGAGGTTTATGTTAGAGAAGTTATCCTTACCTTCTAAATATAAGCTGATATTCTCTCATTAATTGTTGTCATGTTTGAGTATTTGGACATTCTCTTTTTGATGTCTAATCAATACAGAATGAATCACGATGTAAGAATTTTTATTTGTACTGATAAATTCAGTGGAGAATCACCCAGAAGTTGAATCAATATCATTGAAGTTATGAGGAAAAAAGTTATGCCACTTTCAACTGACTTGATTTCCAGTTTACCTTTTTTGTAGATTTGACAAATTCTTCTTGATTCTAAATCAAGTTAGAATGAATCACTATGTAAAAAGCATTATTTGGACTTATAAATCAGTGATGAATATCACTAGAAGTTGATCAATATCATAGATGTTATGATGAAGAAGTTTATCTCACTTTGGACTAACTTGATTTCGGTTTACCTCGTTTGTAGATTTGGCAAATTCTTCTTTATCTCTAATCACATCAGAATGATCATGATGTAAAATTCTTCATTTGGACTCATAAATCAGTGGAGAATCATCTTAAAGTTGAATCAATATCATAAACGAGTTATGATGAAGAGGTTATCCTACTCTGAACCAAAGTTATTCCAGTTTACCCTTTTTGGAGATTGACAATTTTCTTTTGATTCTAATCAAATCAGAATGAATCAAAATATAAGAAGCTTCATTTGAAATAATAAATCAGTGGAGAATGCACCTGAAGTTTAATTAATGGAGAATCACCTGAAGTTGAGATGAAGTAATTAGCTGGAGTTGGTTGACATAGAAGAAGAAATCAGACCAGAGTTAAAGTGACAAGGAGAAATTATCATCTGGATAAAAACAAAAGTAGAATCTGAGTTTAGACGTGTAGAAGAGATTTTGAGAACGACTAGGAGAGATTAGTAGTGTTTCAAGTATATATTGAAGATTATCAAGAACTCCATTATTGTGGTAACTCGAGAACACTAGAGAGAATATGAAGGAGATAAAAAATTACTTATTGATTAATGTGGAAGAGTTAAAAATATATAGAGAAGTGTAAAACTTAATGCAACCGATACAGGATAAGATTTCAACATGCGCATGGTGTAGTCAAGGCTGTAGGAGCGTCCCGTTCGAATTCTTGTGGACGAGAGGCTTCTCACGCTTGATCCTTTTGGTATCTTGACCAGATGCTCTCCTTTCCAGCTGTGCCAGTTTGTCAAGGCTCGATCTCTCTTTATCCATAAGATTTGTTGATCCTAGACGCGGAGTAGAAAACTATACGGAAAGGTTAACTTTCTTGGGTAATCTTCTTTACCTTTGGTCGACCCATTTCAAGTTTTGGTCGACCCAAAGTGTATGGCCTTGTACGGACCAGTTGTACGACCTTGTATGGACACCATCAACTTTCTTCGTCTTGATTCCTTAAGCCTTTCCAATCTTTGTATCCTCATTTCTTATTCATTTCAACACTCTCCTCATGCTTAACCAGTGAACCGGTCAAGCTTGGATGCCATGAGATCTCCCCGGTTTAAAACCTTACCAACGACAACCCTCCTTAGGGATAAAACCTGGCAAGGAAAGAGTGAACACTCATGACAAAGGGGACTAGTTGCGTCTGGTAGATCAATTAGTCCGAACCTATGATGGATGACTCAATAGTCTTTTGTCTAAGAGATTTAAACACATCTGCCAAACTGATCTTCACTTTCGAGTATAAAATGGTTGAATCACTCCTTGGACGATCATTTGTCTCACCTTTTGGCAATCAACTTCAATGTGGTTGGTTCTCTGATGAAACACCGAGTTGGGCGCAATATGAATTGCTGCTTGATTGTCACAATGCATGGTCATTGGTGTGGACTGGTCTATCTCCAAATGCTTAAGTATACCCTTGATCCAAACCAGCTCATTTGTCAGCTTCAGCATGGACCTATACTCATCTTCAGCACTCGAGCATGAAACCACCTTCTCTTTCTTGCTCTTGCAAGTAACTAACGTTCCACCAATGAAAGTGCAATAACCAGTTGTTGACTTCCTATCTGCTCTATCTCCAGCCCAATCAGCATCACAATATCCTACTAATTTATGTTCTTGTTGGCCACCCCATCCACACTCCTTGTTCTGGAAAAACCATTCAGATACATCAGAATCCTGCTCACCATGTTCCAATGATGCTCCTTTGGACCTTGCATATGTTGACTCACCTGATTCACAACGAAACATATGTCAGGTCGTGTAATGGTTAAGTAGATTAACTTACCAACAAGCTTTCTGTAAGCTTGGCATCTTAAAATGGTTGGATAACTTCAATCCCCCCCCTCACGTGGAACCTTATATCCATCTTCCAGAGGTGTCGTTACAGTCTTCCAACCAAGTTTACATGTATCTCTCAAATATCAAGTGTATATTTTCTTTCGGAAAGAAGTAAACCTTCCTTGGATGTACATATATCAATACCGAGGAAGTATTTCATCTCTCCCAAGTCTTAAATCTCAAAAACTGATTTGAGAAAATCTTTAGTGGATTGAATACCAGCCTTGTCACTTCCTGTGATGATAATATCATCAACATACACAAGAAGGACTACAATACTTGATGGACTGGTCAAGGTGAAGAGGGTGTGGTCGAGTTATGACTTCTTAAAAACTTTCCGATTTAGAGTTGTGCTCAGCTTAATGTACCATGCTTTTGGTGACTGCTTGAGCCCATATATAGTCTTCTTCAACCTCAGAAAATTCCCTTCCTTAACCAATTTGCTCAAGACCAGGAGGAGGATTCATGTAGACATCATCTTCAAGTTCTCCTTGCAAGAAGGCATTCTTCACATCCATTTGCCAAAGACCCCATTCAAGGTTCACAGCTAAGTACAATACTATTCTGATTGTATGAAGCTTGAAACTGGGGCAAAAGTATCTATATAGTCTTCTCCATAAGTTTGAGTAAACCCCTTGCTACCAATTTGGTCTTCTTCCTATCAATCTTTTCATTTGCAAGATACTTAATACTGAATATCCACCTGCTGGATACATCCTTCTTCCCTTTTGGTAGTTTACTCTCATACCAAGTATCATTTTTTATCATTGCATCAGCTTCAGCATCAACTGATTCCTCCATTCTTTGTCTTGCATGGCTTCTTCATATGATCTTGGTATCTGGATGTTATCCAGGCTGATCATAAACGCACAATGTTCTTCAGGGTAATGTTCTTTGTCTTGCATGGCCTCTTTCTTCTACAAACTTCACATCCCTTTACACTAGCACCCTCCTGATTATTGATTATTGGATCATAACACTTGTATCCCTTCTGAGTTGGTGAGTACCCAATGAACATACCTTTGTGCTCTTTGCTTCTAACTTGTTTCTTATCTCCCCTGGTTGGTGAACAAAGCATAGGCAACCAAAGATCCGAAGATGATCCAAGGTTGGCCTATACTTGTTTAAAACCTCAACGGTGATTGATCATCCATGACTTTGGTTGGGGTGCGGTTGATAAGGTAACAAGTAGTAGCAACAACATCACTCCAAAATTTCTTTGGCTCATTTTTTTGGAACATCATGGACCTAGCAACCTCCTTAAGATGCATGTTCTTCTTTTCTGTCACACCATTTTGTTGAGGAGTATAGGGACAACTTGTTTGATGAACAGTTCCATGTTGAGATAGATGCTGCTTAAAAGCTTGACTCATGTACTCTCCACCATTATCTGATCTAAAATTTTAAGATTGACATTGAAATGGTTAGTCACATATGTCTAAAAATTTCTAAATGCATCAAGCACCCTATCTTTAGATAGAATCAAGGGTTCTCCAGGTGTATTTAGACTTCTCATCTATGAATGTGACAAAATATTTATGGTTTTCTCTAGAAAAGCAAGGACCAGTCCAAACATCTGAATGGATTAAATCAAAGCAATGATCATAGATAGTTGTGGATTTATGGAACACAGTCTTACAATGCTTGCCTAAAATACAAGCCTCACACTCATTATTTTCAAACACAACAACTGAACCATTACATTTAAAGCTTTAATATGAGGCTGTCCTAGTCTAGCATGCCACAAAGCATTCTTATTTAAATCATAAGCAGAAACATAAATAAAGGAACAACTATGACTAGGCAGAAAAGTAAGCTCTTCAAGTAAGTAAAGGTCTCCTTTTGTAACTCCTTGCCCAATCAAATGACTGCTCTCAATATCCTGAAACTTTACATCATTAGGACTGAAGATAACATTGCAATGTAAATCAGTGGTACATTTCTAAAGATAACAAGTTTGATGTAAACTCAGAATAACAAAAGCTCTAGATTCTTTACCAAACATTTTAACTTGCCTACACCCCTTATTGTAATCCTATCACCATTAGCAATCATATCATTTCCATGCGCAGGTTATATATCCTTAATAAGGACAATATCACTAATCATATGATGTGATGCCCATGAGTCAATTATCAATGGCATAAACATGCTACAAGCACCGGGATAGACCAACAACCCTAGAATGAGTATATGCATCAGTTTGATCATGAATACTAGCAGTCTTATATGCACCAAATGAATACCCTCTGATGTTACCATTGTCTTTGAGCATCTTGATGAGATCATCCATTTCTGATCGGCGGATGAACTCATTCTCATTTGGACGGTTTGGTTGGTTGGCCTGGTGGGCAGTGTAAGTCGCCAGCACCTTGTTTTCACTGCCTCCACGTCCTTCAGTCTCATGTGCTCGTTTTAATGAGCCAGCTCCACTTATCACCTGCTGATCACTTGCTCCATAACTCACATTTGCCCTTGCATCCCTCTCCTTTATAACTTCGTTGGCTTGAGATGTGGGTGAAGGATCCGACAGTGGTGTTTCTTGTGGCCTTGTCTCTTGCAATGGTTGCAGTTCCCATTGAACCTCCAATCTTCATACTTGTTTACCTTGTTGGCTTGAGGCACCTCAGCTTGATTAGCTAAGGTAAGCTACCCCTTTCCTCCAAAGAGCCCCAATGAACCTTGTTCCCTCTGGATTGTGCGCACACTTCTTCCAAAGAGGGTAACTTCTCAGCTCTCAAGATGTGCTTAACTAGATCATTGTAGGTGGAGTTGAGTGTGAGCAATAGACCAAAGACTTTTTCTTGCTCCCGCATATCATTAAGCTTATCTAGATAAGTTGTACTCGGCCTCAACATCTCAAGCTCTGACCACAAAGCTCTAAACTTCCCTAGATGCTTAGTAAACTCCATATTTTCTTGAGTTAAGCTATTGATAGCTCGCTTGAATCTCAAACACACGAGTAAGGTTTTATATTTTCTCATACACCTTCTGGAGTGTATCCCACAAGTCTTTTGCCTTCTCACAGTAGTTGTAGGCCTCCAAGATCGATGGATCCAACGAGCTTTGAAGGATGGACGTCACCAAATTATTTTCTTGTATCCACTTTACTTCATCACACACGACAACTTCCTTGTCACCTTCCATAGTAATGAGTTTTGGAGCTTCACCTTCGAGGATGTGATTCCATATATGCTTAACACATGCATCTGAGGTCAGAGGTGCCACCCTTACTTCCTACTGCTGTCTTCACCACATGAGACCACATAAGATAGTTTCCTCCCTTGAGAGTCACTGGGATCACCGTAGTCTTTGTATTCTCCATCTTGAAACTTCACGGATTGAAAATGTGTTCTTGATTGAGAAACGAAATCACAACCCAGATTCTAGTGAACCTGGCACTGATACCATAAAAACTAAATCACAACCGTAGTCTTTGTGAGATGCACTTCAGAAAGTGTATGGCAACAGATCTAATATCAGTAGAGTGTTTGAAGTCAAGCATGCTATCAACAATCTGAAACAAGATGAGGAAGAGTTCAACCAGCATCTTGGAAACTTTAGAAGTCTTTGGTAAGAGCTTACCATGCTTAGGCGGAGTTCTAATGATCTTGAAGTCGTAAGAGAAAGACAATTACAAGATGTTGTCTTTGGTCTGCTACTAACTCTAAAGCCTTCATACAATCAGTTGATCAAGCATGTTCTGAGGGAAGACAAACTTCCAAGTTTTAAAAGGTGTTTGTGCTCTTATCCAGAGAGAACAAGTCACTCACACACTCTTTGAGAAGGAAAGGAAGTCTGTTCGTCTTACAAAGAAGGCGTCAAGCAAGGAAGGAAGGATGGTGTTGTTTCCTGAGTACAAGAGGGCTAAGAAACAGCATAGAAGAAAGAACCTGAAACCAAGGATGATAGACATCAATCTGGCCATGGAGTTGATCAAGAAGTTTGAGCATCAACAATTGAAGGAAAAACCATGTACTCAGCCTTCATTAGTAACTTAAATGAAAGAGAAACATGGAGAAGTGGAGGTGGTGCGACCAGCATTGATGGTCCAGTGACCAGGAGTGACCTGATTTCCTCATCAAAGTTGCGAAGGCCCTTATCTCACCAAAACAGGCTGGTACACACTCTTCTGACTCTAAACCCATCATTATAGATTCAGGAACTAGCCATCACATGATTAGTGATGTCAATCCTGCCTCTGAGAATGTGATTATAGTAAATGGAGATAAGGCTAAGATAAAAGGAATAGGGAATCTTAGGTTGTTTGATACCGAATCAACTGCCTTATATAGGCCTCAGTTTACATCAAATTTGCTATCAGTAAGGAAGGCTACGGTAGATTTGAGTTGTCAAGTTGTCTTCAGACCAGATGAGGTTGAGTTTCAAGATATTAAGACATGGCATGTGATTGGAAGAAGACACAGTCATGAGAAACTTTATCAGCTTCAAAGGACTAAACATTTACTTCTATCTGCATGATCAGTACATTTACTGGGGTTGATAGACTACATGGCATGCAAGATTGGGTCATCCTTATGCTAGAGCTCTAAGTCTGATGCTTCCTGGTGTGATGTTTAAGAATGATGGATGTGAAGCATGTATCTTGGGGAAGCATTGTAGGACAGTATTTCCAAGGTCCAACACCATCTATCAGATGTGATTTGACCTTGTTCATTCAGATGTGTGGAATGCTCCATGTTTGTCCAGAAAAAATCAAAAATACTTTGTGACCTTCATTGATGAGAAGTTTAAGTACACTTGGGTGACAATGATTCAGTCTAAGGAAAGAGTACTTGAAGCTTTCAAAAATTTCCAGACCCATGTCTCCAACCATTCCAATTGCAAAATGAAGATCCCAGGTCAGATAATGGTGGAGAATACACAAGTCAAGCATTCAAGAAGTATCTAGCTCAACATGATATTATACATAAGATAAGTTGTCCTTATACTCTTCAGAAAAATGGAGTTGCTGAAAGGAAGAATATGCATCTGATTAAAGTGGCAAAGTCAATAATGTTCCACACAAATGTCCTAAAGAGATTTTTGAGTGATGTTGTGATGGCTGCTTGTTATCTTATCAACAGGATCCCCACTAAGATACTCAACGACATGTCTCCTTTTGAAGTACTAAACCGAAGCAAACCATCTTTAGATCACTTTCGTGTATTTGGATGCCTCTGCTTTGTGTTGATACCAGGGGAACAGAGGATCAAGTTAGACACCAAGAGCTCAACGGCTGTGTTTATTGGCTACACTCCAACACAAAGGGTTATAAGTGTTATGATCCAGTGGCAAGAAGAGTTTTAGTATCCAGAGGTGTAAAGTTTGTGGAGAAAAAGGGATACTATGAGGAGAAGAGTTGGGATTACTTGAAAGACATATCTCAAGCCATAAGATAATGCTACCAATCTCAGGAGGATTTTGGAGAATCTTGTCAGCAGCATGTCTCAGGGGAATCATGAAACAAGGGAATCTCCTTCTGAAGCTGCCCATGGTCTAGAAAATGTGGTTGATAAAGATGGGGTTAATGAAGTTATTATAGAAGCCATTTATCCTTATCCTGAAGGGGGGAATCAACAAGAATCTCATGATCAGGATGAGGATGATAGGAAACAAGAACATCAAGAACTAATGCATGATAATAATGAGGTAGAATCTGATGAAGAAGAACATCCATAAGAGGTTGAAGAGGTTCAGCCTTTGAGAAGGAGTACAATACTAAGAATGATCCTTCAAATTGGATTAATACCAGAGTCTACTTCAATTCTCAAGATGTTGCCCATCCTATTCAAGAAATCTGTTCTTTGGCTCATATACGCAAGAAGATTAAGTGTTTATAGGTCAACTGGATCAGGAGCATATCCTAGGGTCATATGAAGAGGCAATGGAACTTGAAGAGTGGAGAGACTCTATTGGGAATGAAACCAATGCTATGATGGTCAATGACACATGGTAGGAGGCTGAGCTTGAAAGGGCAAGAAGGCAATGAAAAGCAAGTTGGTTTTCAGCATCAAGTATTTGGAAAATGGAAAGGTGGAGAGGCGCAAGACAAGGCTGGTTGAAAGAGGATTTACACAGACATATGGAGAGGATTATATTGACACCTTTTCACAAGTATCACACCATTAGGATCATTTTCTCACTTGCTACTACTTTGGAATGGGATTTTGTGGCAAATGAATGTGGATAATGTGTTCTTGCAAGGAGAGTTAGAAGATGAGGTGTATATGCATCCTCCTCCTGGACGAATAAAGCAATTTATGGCTTGAAGCAATCACAAGGGCTTTCTATCACAAGCTAAGCACCACACTGAATGGAAGACGGTTTAGGAAGTCAGAAGCTGATCATACTCTCTTCACACTAGCCGGTCCACAAGGCATTGTTGTTATCATGATATATGGGATGATATTTTCATCATAGGAAACGACAAGTAAGGGATTCAGGCAACTAAGGCTTTCTTAAAATTAATGTTTGACATCAAGGATATTGGAGAGCTCAAGTATTTCCTTGGAGTTGAATTTGTAGATCCAAGGAAGAACTATTTCTGTCTCAAAGGAAGTATTCAATGGATCTGTTGAGTGAGGCATGAAACCTTGGGGGAAAGAACAACTAAGACTCCCTTGAAGATGGGTACAAAGTGTTGCGAGAGGGTGAGTTCAGGAAACTCCATTTGAGGATGTCAAGAATTATAGACGAACGGTTGGGAACTCATCTATCTGACCACCACAAGACCAGATATTTGTTTTGCTGTTAACCAAGTCAGTCAGCATATGCAATCTCTAAAAGTACACCACTGGAACATGGTTGATAGGATTATGAGTTACTTGAGAGAATGTCCTGGTCAAGGTGTTTGGATGGGTTGCAAGCGAAGTTATGATATTGTTGGGTATTGTGATGCTGACTGCGCTGGAGACAGAGTAGATAGGAGGTCAACAACAGGTTACTGCACCTTCATTGGAGGAAATTTGGTCACTTGGAAGAGCAAGAAGCACAAGGTTGTGTCTTGTTCGAGTGCTGAGGCAGAGTATCGTTCAACGAGGAAGGCTTATTAGGGAACTTATATGGATCAAGGGACTGCTGAGGGACTTGGGCATAGAGACAACTTCTCCTATCACCATGCATTGTGATAATCAGGTGGCCATACACATAGAATCCAACTCGGTCTTTCATGAGAGGACCAAGCATATTGAAGTGGATTGTCACAAGGCTAGACAAGCAGTGGATCAGCAGGTTAATTTTTATGATATACTAGGAGTGAAGACCAGCTTACTGACATCTTCACCAAGGCAGCAAGCACCAAAGTTTGTGAGTTCATCCATCGTAAATGGGACTCATAGACCTCACATCTCACTGACCTTCCTATCATGAAGGCTTCTACTCTTTTCCTTGGTGTGTTTTTGTCCCACTGGGTTTTGCACATTAAGGTTTTTAATGAGGGAATTTCTTCATGGTTCCAAGTACCTAAGGTCAAGCTTGAGGGGGAGTGTTGAGATGAAGAAGTAATAAGATGGAGCTGGTTGACAAGAAGATGACATCAGTCAGAGTTCAAGAGACAAGAGAAATGATCATCCCGGATAGGTCAAGGGTTAGCTTGTCTGTACAGTTTGACCTAAGCTTGTCTTGTAAGGTGTTAAGCCAGAATGGAGGTCATCCAGATTGTGGATGGATGTTCGATTGACTGATCAATATGTCTAGAATCTACCTTGCAAAACCTGAAACAAATTCAAATGAAATGAGATTCGGTTTATAACATGAACTAAGAAATGAAAATAAGCAAAGAACAAGGATAGATAGGATGGAATTAGGCTGCTGGATGTGTATCACTCTCAGCCTAATCAAAGGATGATCGATATGGATTGAGATGGTGCTTTGCTTGCTGGATGTGAATCACTCTCAAACTAGGCAAACGATTGGGATGGAAGTGAAGATGGATTGAGGACGCCACAAGACTCAATGGAAGGGAGGCTTTATAAGTCGTGATGCTTTGGATCTGATTCTCACAAACTCTAAAAGACTTCAGCAATAGTTTAGACAAAACTAGAAAACTGAAAAATTCTTATTACTTTCAAAGATGTGTTGGGGAGGGAGGGGGGGGGGGGGTTTACAATGAACGATTGGAGCTTATATAAGACTCAACTAAAGGAATCTAGAAAAGACCAAACGGTCATATAGAAGACAAGGAAAGAAATAACTTGAAAATAAGTTTGGTCTTCAAAGGAGTGATCTTGGGAGATTTTATGGCTGTTGGAGTGATACTTGCTTGGCCATAAATTGGAAACTTGATTCCCTTTGAATCTGGACAGTTTGGGAGGATATAAGAGCTTCCTGGGAACCTTCTTGATTGGTTGGAGGTTCCTGAAGTCGTGCATAAACTCAAGAAAGAGCTGTTGCAGCAATAATTACTAAGGTTTCATATTAAGCAAGTTGAGGTTAATGAGGATTCTCCTAATACTCTAGTTGGTGGAGCATGGTAGACGCCTAGGACTTCTTTTATACCTTCTGGATAGTCTATAGTGTCTCCTGGTTTCCAGAGAAAGGTTTTGTTCGAGCCAATCGAATTGGTTGGAACTTTTTACCTTGGTTGGTATGACCATCTTCTTGTAATACCTCATCTCGGTTTTTATGTTCTTCTTGAGTTATTCCTGGATCAAAAACAACTTGGCAGAGACAAGTGTATTATACCAAAGTAAAGGAATTTATAAACTGATAATATCATTGAACACTTAAACCTTTAAGTCAGCTGTGGCAGTAATGATCTCTTGTACTTGGTTCAAGCTTAATCTACAATCTGATTTTGGCACTTTTGACACGAAAAAGTGTATCATATCAAAGCATTTAGATGATAAGGACATACTACAACCAAGTATTACCTTAGTGTTGGTGGATTGGAATTCAAAATCACCTTGGTCTAGTTTCTTGTTAGAAACTACAAACATCATGGTTGGTGTTTCTTCCTTTTGGGTAATATGATCTCCCTTAGTTCATGTACCTATTTCACTTTCTCTTGGACAAGACAAGTATATAAATCCTTTGATGGAGTTAATAAGAAATTCTGATCTAGCATGAAATGTACCTCAGGCTTTAGCACTTGAACATTCTATTGTTCAGTTTTCGGTTTCCACTTGTGGTGTGGATTTTGATTGAGCTCATGTTCTGGTTCGTTCCTTTGAACTTCAGTAATCATATGGCTCTCATCTGGTATCCCTGTAACAATAATATACACATTTAAACCAGTATCTAAAGGTGATGTTAAACACTTACCTTGGTTTGATAATTTGGTTACTAGTTTTGCTTCATTAAGCAACTTCAGTGGTACCATGTCTTGAGACTTCTTCTGGTCAAGCACAAGGGCTATGTTTGGTGGTTCCTCTGCCTTGAGTTTCTGTGCCTCAGTGCCTGTTGCAAGACCTTTTGACAAAGACAAATGCACGACATTAGAATTGGGAACCAATAAATCAGTTTGAAATAAACTATCACTCATTTTAAATAGTTCAGTTTTATCTTTTTGTGAAGTTTCTTTCATTACTTTCTCATCTAGACAAGTTACAGAAAGGTGCTCTTTTCTATGAAATTTATAACTAGCCTGCTCCTCAATATTAGAGTAAGACGACTTACCTTGGACTGTGCTGGTCCTATTGGACATCATGTATGACCCTGAATTGTTCTCTTGAAGCAACTTGGATTGCTTTGTCCATTCTTCCTTCTGGTCCATTGGAAGGCATGCTCCTGGGGTGTCATCTCCGTGGGATATAGACTCCTTAAGACCTTTGATAACACTCTTGGACAAAGACAAGCGCATCATACAAGTGGTAGATGAGTCATGAACCATATCATCAAGTGTAGGACTTACCTTAGCCTTTACTTGCATAGTAGTTGGTTCTGGTTTTGCTTTGGTCCGGCTCAAAGTGTTTTTGCCGACACTTTAACTAATCCCCATGGCCTCTGGGATGTCTCTCTTCTGGTCTAAGCAATGTCCAGTGGTGTGGCCTTGGTTTGGCCGCATGTTGCCTTGTGAAGGCAATCTTCTTTACCCATCTTTTGACACCTTTCTTCTTGCATCTTTGGAAACATGAGTTGGATACCTCCTTGGATATAGTTCTTGGATTTCAGAACTTGTGTAATCTAGTGCAAACTCGTGCCTCATGACTTCCTTAAGGGATCCCCACGTTTTGATAGTTGGTTCCTTGTAAAACCTCTATCATCCTCTTCTTGGATCCACCATTTAAACGCATATCTAAGTTGATCAATGGCATAAGACAACCTCTCCTTTCTCTTGATGTTGTTGTAGTAGAACCATTCATAAGTGTTCCTCTTCCATCTTAGGTAACCTCTTTTTCCTGAAAATTTAAAAAGCTCAACTTCATCAGCAAGAGATTTAGAATCAAACTCTGAATTATCAAGATGATGGTTAAGAGTATGAGAAATTGGGTGTGAGTTGATCCTTGAAGGATCTGGTGGCTTTGGCTCAACATATGCAGACTCTGGTGCATTCACAAAACCTTTTTCTCCTGGTTGTGTTTGTTGGCCTTGTGCTTTGTTCCTTTTCTCCAGCTGAGAAATCTGATTTTTGAGCTCTTGTAGAGCTGTCCACTGTTGGTTCAGCATGACCATCAGAGTTTGGTCGTGTTCCTCCTCTACCATTTCTTCCTGAAAACACTCTAAAAGATCAAGTGAAGATATAAGGAAGTTCTGGTCATGCAAGAGAACTGGAATAATGCAACTTAGACTAAACAGAAAATTATGCAATGCTTGGACCGATATGATATAAATTATGCTAATTTTTTTTATTTTTTTGATGTAAGCTCGAAATGATGACAATATGAAATTTTAACAAACACAATGGAAAGTAAATAGAAATGCAAACTAAAAATGATTTTTGTTAGAGTTTTTAGGTTAAAGAATGCAATAAACCGAGAATTATGAAACAAATGATATAAATTATGATGAATGATATTTCTATTTTATTTTCTGGATGCAGGAAACAAAAATTAGGAATCAATATGATATGCAGGAAAAAATGATTCAAGATTTAAGCAAGAACAAATATGGAATGCAGATTGTTTTTTTTTTTAAATGAGGAATGCAACCAACTTCGAAAAGAAACTAAATAAACTGAATGAATGCACACACAATGGGAGTTTTTTTTCAAATTTTCGTGAATCAAATGCAATAATCTTCTTCTCTTTTGTTTTTATTTTCTTAAGAACAATAAAATGAGGAAAATGTGTTTATGGCTTTTTTCGATTTAATGATGAAATGAAAAAAAATGCAAGCAAATATGAGATGCAAAGATAGATTTAACCTGAGTCAGGAAGTTCAGCTCTGATACCAAAATGTTACACCCCAGAATGGGGGACGTCCAGATTGTGGATAGATGTTCAAATCGGGTCAACCAGGCAATGATCGATTGATCGATAAATCTAGAATCTACCTTGCAAACCTGAAACAAGTGCAAATGAAATGAGATGCGGTTTATAACATGAAATAAACGATGAAATAAACAAAGAAAAGGGATAGATAAGATGGAATTAAGCTGCTGGATGTGTATCACTCTAAGCCTAATCAAAGGTTGATCGATATGGATTGAGATGGTGCTTTGCTTGCTGGATGCATACCACTCGCAATCTAGGCAAACGAATGGGATGGAAGTGATGATGGATTGAGGACGCTACAAACTCTATGGAAGGGAGGATATATAAGTCGTGATTCTTTGGAGCTGATTCTCACAAACTCTAAAGACTTCAACAATAGTTTTAGACAAAACTAGAAAAACTGAATAATTTTTATTACTTTCAAAAGATGTGTAGGGGGGGGGGATTACAATGGACGACTGGATCTTATATAAGACTCAAATAAAGGAATGTAGACAAGACCAAACGGTCATATAGAAGACAAGGAAAGAAATAACTTGAAAATAAAGTTTGGTCTATAAAGGAGTGATCTTGGGAGATTTTATGGCTGTTGGAGTGATCTTGGGAGATTTTATGGCTGTTGGAGTAATATTTGTTTGGCCATAAATGAGAAACTTGATTCCCTTTGAATCTGGACGGTTTGGTAGGATATTAGAGCTTCTTTGGAACCTTCTTGATGGGTTGGAGGGTCCTGAAGTCGTGCATAAACTCAAGAGAGAGTTGTTGCAGCATTAATTGGCAAGGTTCCATATTAGGCAAGTTGAGGTTAATGAGGATTCTCCTAATTATCTGGTTGGTGGAGCATGGTAGGACGCCAAGGAATTCATTTATCCATTCTCGATAGTCTAGAGTGTCTTTTGGCACCTAGAGAAGGCTTGGTTCGAGACAAATCGAATTGGTTGGAAACTTTCCCTAATTGATTTCAGTTTGGCTGGTTTTGGGAAATTGATTGCATCTTGGTTTTCCCATGACCATTTCTTCTAATTTAGGCCATTCTGGAAATCGAATAATCCCTTCTTAATTCTCATGACTGATTCTGGTTAAGGTCGCTTCATAGTTGGACTGAACTTCACTTCTAAGGGCTAAGACTCGCAACTGGATGGGCAGGGAAACCTCCAGTTTGTAAGATCCATAACCTCTTGGTCCGTGAAGATGTTCTTGAAATTCCAAGCCTCAGTGATTACTTGATGAGTACATCTTCTTCTAAATTTGGTTTCACGCCAAAAGGACTTCTGGTTGCTGAGATATTCGCCTTGGACTGAACCTCTATCACTGTAACCTCTAAACTGGTTGGTATGGATAGTTTGGTGAGACTCAGGTCGAGCTGCTGGTTTGATGGCCGCATCAGAAGGCAAGAAAAGGGAAATAAACTAAATAAATACATTGCCTTGGTTGTCAGAAGCTCTGGATAATTCAAACAAGAGTTTGCAAGTGGATGGAGCTGTTAGGATGAAGACAATTATAAGTCACATGTTCTAGTAAGCAAGAGAGTGGAAGAGGAGCTGTCCCATTCACTCAAGCTGGTCCTGCCCTCTTCCTATTCTGAGCACCATTTGTTTATTCTTTCTTATAGTCAACTTGTCTCATGTTGTTTGCCTATTTGAACATTGTATCAAAAACAAATAAATCTAAGGAAACATATTTTCTCTCTCTTATCGCCACGAATTTCACACTATCTCTCCAATGTTCTTAATGTTCTTCATTAATGAGACTTAAACCATCTCTGTTTCTTCAATTCTCACAATGATGAAGACGACATCAAACTTTCAAACGAAGTGATTCCAATTCACCCTGTTTGGAGATTTGGCAATATCTTCTTGATTCTAATGAAACCAGAATGAAACACAATGTAAGAAGCTTAATTTGGAATCATAAACCAGTGGTTAATCACCTTTAAGTTGAATAAATATAATATGAGTTATGATGAAGAAGTTATCCCACTTTCAACCGAAACTTTCCAGTTCACCCTGTTTCGAGATTTGGTAATTTCTTCTTGATTCTAATCAAATCAGAATGAATCACGATGTAAGAAGATTGATTTGGACTCATAAATAAGTGGAGAATCACCCATAAGTTGAATAAATATCATAAAATTTATAATGAAGAAGTTATGTCACTTTCAACCGACATGATTCCAGTTAACTCTGATTGTAGATTTGGGAATTTCTTCTTGATTCTAATCAAACCAGAATCAATTACTATGTAAGAATCTTGATTTCGACTCAAAAATTAGTGGAGAATCACCCTGAAGTTGAATCAATATCATAGGAATTATGATGAAAAACTTATCACATTTTCAACCGAAGTGATTCCAGTTTACCTTGTTTGGAGATTTGGTAATTTTCTTCTTGATTCTAATCAAAACAGAATGAATCATGATGTAAGTAGCTTTATTTGGACTCATGAAAAACTGGTTAATCACCCTTAAGTTAAATCAATATCATAGGAGTTATGATGAAGAAGTTATCCCACTTTCAACTCAAGTGATCTCAATTTACCCTGTTTAGAGATTTGGCAATTTCTTCTTGATTCTAATCAAATCAGAATGAATCACTATGTAAGAATCTTGATTTGGATACATAAATCAGTAGAGAATCAATATCATAGGAGTTATGATGAAGAAGTTATCGCACTTTTAACCAAAGTGATTCCAGTTTACCCTTTTTGCATATTTGGTAATTTCTTCTTGATCCTAATCAAATCAGAATGAATCACGATGTAATAAGAACTATTTGGACTCATATACCAATGGAGAATCACTCTGAAATTGAATCAATATCAAATGAGTTATGCTGAAGAAGTTATCCCACTTTCAATGGACATGATTCCAGTTTACCATGTTTCGAGATTTGGGAATTTCTTTGTGATTCTAATTAAACTAGAATGAATTACGATGTAAGAATCCTTATTTTGTCTCATAAATCAGTTGAGAAACACCCTGAAGTTGAATCAATATCATAGCAGTTATGATGAAGAAAATATCCAACTTTCAACCGAAGTGATTCCAGTTTATCCTATTTGGAGATTTGGCAATTTGTTCTTGATTCTAATCAAATCAGAATGAATCACGATGTAAGAAGATTCATTTGTACTTATAAATAAGTGCAGAATCAACCTGAAGTTGAATTAGTATCATACGAATTATGATGAAGACGTTATCCCACTGTTAACCAAAGTGATTCTAGTTTACTCTGTTTGGAGATTTTGTAATATCTTCTTGTTCTAATAAAACCAGAATGAATCACGATGTAAGAAGATTTATTTGGAATCATAAATCAGTAGATAGTCACCCTGCATTTGAATCAATATCATGGGAGTTATGATGAAGAAGTTATCTCAATCAACTGAAGAAATTCCAGTTTACCATGTTTGGCGATTTGGCAATTTTTTCTTGATTCTAATCAAATCAGAATGAATCAAAATGTAAGAAGCTTGATTTGGACTCGTAAATCAGTCGAGAATCTCCCAGAAGTTGAATCAATAGCATAGAAGTTATGAAGAAGAAGTTATCCTAATTTCTACCGACTTGATTCCAATTTCCCTTTTTGAAGATTTGACAATTTCTTCTCGATTCTAATTAAACCAGAACTAATTACAATTTAAGAGTATTGATTTTAACTAATAAATCAGTGGAGAATCACCCTGAAGTTGAATCAATATCATAGGAGTTATGGTGAAGAAGTTATCCCACTTTTAAACGAAGTAATTCTAGTTTACCGTTTTTGGAGATTTGAGAATTTCTTCATAATTCTAATCAAATGAGAATGAATCACTATGTAAGAAGCTTGATTTGGAAAATCAGTGGAGAATCACCCTGAAGTTGAATAAAGATCATAGGAGTTATGATGAAGAAGTTATCCCCTCTCAACCGAAGTGATTCCAAATTACCATGTTTGGAGATTTAACAATATCTTCTTGATTCTAATAAAACAGGAAAGAATCATGATGTTAGAAGCTTGATTTCGACTCATAAACCAGTCGAGAATCACCATGAAGTTTAATCAATATCATTACGAGTTATATTGAAGAAGTTATCCGAGTTTCAACCGATATGATTCCACTTTACCCTGTTTGAAGATTTGGAAATTTATTATTCATTCAAATAAAAAAAGAATGAATCACAATGTAATAGCTTCATTTGGACTCATAAGTAAGTTGAACCAATATCATAGGAGTTATGATGAAGAAGTTATCCCACTTTCAACCGAATTTCTTCCAGTTTACTCTGTTGAAGATTTGGCAATATCTTCTTGATTCTAATCAAAACAGAATGAATCACTATTTAAGAAGCTTTATTTGGACTAATAAATCAATAGGAGAATCACCCTGATTTTGATCAACATTATAGGAGTAATGATGAAGAAGTTATCCCACTTTCAACGGAAGTGATTCCACTTTACCTAGTTTGGAGATTTGACATTTACTTCTTTATTCTAATCTAGCCAGAATGAATCACAATGTAAGAAAATTAATTTGGATTCATAAACCAGTGGTTAATAACCATTAAGTTGAATCAATATCATAGGAGTTATGATGAAGAAGTTATCCCACTTTCCAACCGAAGTTATTTTAGTTTACCCGATTTGGAGATTTAGGAATTTTTCTTAATTCTAATCAAATCAGTAGTAATCATGATGTAAGAAACTTCATTCGACTCATAAATCAGTGGAGAATCACCCTGTAGTTGAATCAATATCATACGAGTTATGACGAAGAAGTTATCCCACTTTCAACCGAAGTGATTCCAGTTTACCCTTTTTGGAGATTTGGCAATATCTTCTTGATTCTAATCAAACAAGAATGAATCAAGATTTAAGAAGCTTGATTTGTAATCAAAAACCAGTGGTTAACCACCCTAAAGATGAACAATATCATAGGAGTTAATATGAAGAAGTTATCCCACTTTCAACCAAATTGATTTCAGTTTATTCTTTTTTGGAGATTTGTCAATATCTTCTTGATTCTAATCAAACCAGAATGAATCACGATGTAAGAAGCTTGATTTGGACTCATGAATAAGTATAAAATCACCATGACGAAGAAGTTATCCCACTTTCAACCGAAGTGATTCCAGTTTATCCTTTTGGATATTTGGCAATATCTTCTTGATTCTAATCCAAAAGAATGAATCAAGATTTAAGAAGCTTGATTTGTAATCAAAAACCAGTGGTTAACCACCCTAAAGATGAAACAATATCATAGGAGTTAATATGAAGAAGTTATCCCACTTTCAACCAAATTGATTCCAGTTTATTCTCTTTGGAGATTTGTCAATATCTTCTTGATTTTAATCAAACCAGAATGAATCACGATGTAAGAAGCTTGATTTGGACTCATAAATAAGTTGAAATCACCATGAAGTTTAATAAATATCATAATGGTTATGATGAAGAAGTTATCCCACTTATAACCGAAGTGATTCCAGCTTACCCTGTTTGAAGATTGACAATTTCTTCTTAATTCTAATCAAATTAGAATGAATCACGATGTAAGAACAATGATTTGTACTCATAAATCAGTGGATAATCACCCTTAAGTAGAATCAATATCATAGGAGTTATGCTGAACAAGTTATCCCACTTTCAACCGACATGATTCTAGTTTCCCTTGTTTCGAGATTTAGAAATTTCTTCTTGATTCTAATCAAACAAGAATGAATCACAATGTAGATACTTAACTTGGACTCATAAACCAGTGGTTAATCATCCTTAAATTGATTCAATATCATAGAATTTATGATGAAGAAGTTATCCCTCTTTGAAACGATTTGATTCCGGTTTACCATGTTTGTAGATTTGGCAATTTCTTCTTTATTCTAATCAAAACAGATTTCATTACAATGTAAGAATATTGATTTGGACTCATTAATCAGTGAAGAATCACCCTGAAGTTGAATCAGTATCATAGGAGTTATGACGAAGAAGTTATCCCAATTTCAACCGAAGAGATTCAAGTTTACCATGTTTGAAGATTGGCAATTTCTTCTTGGCTGTAATCAAATCAGAATGAATCAGAATTTAATAAGCTTGATTTTGACTCATAAATCAGTGGAGAATCACCCATAAGTTGAATCAATATCATTGAAGTTATGAAGAAGAAGTTTTCCCATTTTGACAGAGTTTATTCCAATTTTCAGTTTGAAGATTTGGCAATTTCTTCTTTATTCCAATCAAACAAGAATTAAATACGATGTAATAATCTTCATTTTGACTGATAAATCAGTGGGGAATCACGCTGAAGTTGAATCATTATCATATGAGTTATGATGAAGAAATTATCCCACTTTCAACCTAAGTGATTCCAGTTTACCCAGTTTGGAGATTTGGTAATTACTTCTTACAATATCATTTGAGTAATGATGAAGAAGTTATCCCACTTACAACCGAACTGATTCCATTTTATCTTGTTTGGAGATTTGGCAATTTCTTCATGACTCAAACAAATCATAATGAATCACAATGTAAGAAGATTGATTTGGACACATAAATCAGTGGAGAATCACCCATAAGTTGAATCAATATCATAGAAGTTTATGATGAAGATGTTATCCCACTAACGACCCAACTTGATAACAGTTTAATCTGTTTGTAGATTTGTCAATCTCTTCTTTATTTTAATCAAACCAGAATGAATTACGATGTAATATCTTGATTTGGACTCATAAATAAGGGGAGAATCACCCTGAAGTTGAATCAACATCATAGGAGTTATGATGAAGAAATTATCCCACTTTCAACTGAAGTGATTCCAGTTTACCATGTTTGGAGATTTGAAAATTTTTGATTGATTCTAATTAAAACAGAATGAATCACAATGTAAAATATTAATTTGGACTTTTAAACCAGTGGTTAATCATCATTAAGTTGAATCAATATCATAGGAGTTATGATGATGAAGTTATCCTACTTTCAACCGAAATTATTCCCGTTTACCATGTTTGGAGATTTGACAATTTCTTATATATTCTAATCAAACAAGAATGAATCACGATGTAAGAAGCTTCATTTGGACACATAAATCAGTGGTTAATCACCCTTAAATTGAATAAATATCGTAAGAGTATGATAAAGAAGTTATCCTACCTTCAAATAAAGTGATTCCAATTTATCATGTTTGAGATTTGGTAATTTATTTTTGATTCTAATCATAAATAAGTGGAAAAGAACCCTGAAATTGAATCAATGTCATATGAGTTATGATGAAGAAGTTCTCTCACTTTCAACAGAAGTGATTCCAGTTTTCCCTGTTTGGAAATTTAGCAGTTTCTTCTTGATTCTAATCAAACCAAAATGAACCGCGACGTAAGAATCTTGATTTAGACTCATAAATAAGTGGAAAATCACCTTGAAATTGAATCAATATCTTAAGAGTTATGATGAAGAAGTTATCTCACTTTCATCCGAAGTGATTCCAGTTTACCCTGGTTGGAGATTTGGCAATTTGTTTTTCATTCTAATCAAATCAGAATGAATAAAGATGTAAGAAGCTTCATTTGGACTCATTAACGAGTGGTTAATCACCCTTAAGTTGAATCAATATCATAGGAGTTATGATGAAGAAGTTATCCCACTTTCAACAAATGTGATTCGAGTTTATACTGTTTTCATATTTGGAAAGTTATTCTTGATTCTCATCAAACCAGAATCAATAACAATGTAATATTCTTGATTTGGACTTATAAATCAGTGGAGAATCACCCTAAAGTTGAATCAATATCATTGGAGTTATGATGAAGAAGTTATCCCAATTTTAACCGAAGTGATTCTACCTTACCCTTTTTGGAGATTTGGTAATTTATTATTCATTCAAATCAAACAAGAATGAATCACGATGTAAGAATCTTTATTTGGACTCATAAAGCAGTGGTTAATCACGTTTAAGTTGAATCAATATCATAGGAGTTATGATGAAGAAGTTATCACACTTTCAACTGAACTGATTCCAGTTTATATTGTTTGGAGATTTGGCAAATTGTTCTTATTTCTAATCAAACCAGAATCAGTCACAATGTAATATGCTTGATTTGGACTCATAAATATCAGTGGAGAATCACCCTAAAATTGAATCAATATCATAGGAGTTATGATGAAGAAGTTATCCCAATTTCAACCGAAGTTATTCCACTTTACCCTTTTTGGATATTTGGAAATTTATTATTCATTCAAATCAAAACCTTGAATATAATGTGATTAAAGAAGATAATAAGAAGCAAGACTAGGGAGAGATTAAGGCAGTAAGAAGAAGATTTAGACGGATGAGAGTTTAGAAACCATTTGAGATTGAGAGAGAGACTACAAAGAATAAAATACATTTGACTGAGGATACAATATATCGAGGAAGGATTAGGGTGCATAAGAATAAGTTTTACAACGGTCCTAAGACTAAGCATGTGGAGTCAAGGCCGGGGACGAGCATTTATTTGAATACTTGGTCGAGAGCCTTCACACGTTTGATGCCATGAGCATCTTGACCAGATGATCTTCCTTCCAAACATGAGCCATCTTGTCATCCGCGCTTCCTTATCCCCTTTGTAAAGCTTGAACCGGAGAGGTAAATGATAAATGTAACTTCTGGTCGATTTATGTTTACCTGGGTAACTTTCGACCATGGTCGATCTGGGTCATCCACTTGTATGGCCTATACAACCTCTTGTACGGCCACTTGTACAGACGACTCAAAATTAAACCCTCTCCATTTCTTCATTTTTCCCCTATCATTTAACATCTCTGTTGAACACTCCCCCTCAAGCTTGACCAAGCGGAACAGGTCAAGCTTGGAAGCCATGAGATCTTCCTCATTAAAACCTTATCAAAGAAAACCCTTCTTAGGGATAAAACATTGACAAGGAAAAGAGTAAAGACCCCATGGCAAAGGGGATCATCTCCTTCTTGTAATATCAATGAGTCCAAGTCTCGCGTGGATGGACTCAATAGTCTTCTGTATAGCTGCCTTAGTAAACACATCAGCTAGTTGATCTTCACTTATGATATAGCAAGGTAATATGTCTTCGGATACAATCATTTGCCTTACTGACGTAATCATGGCTGCAGAAGATGAACCAGGAGCTGGACTGGAGCAGGATGAGCTTAGTGAATCTGAAGAATACTTGGATAATGCTGGGAAGGATGCAAATCAGACTCAATATGATGATGAAACAGTTAGATCTTACTCAGACCAAAAGGATCAAACCAAAGACCCATTCTCCCTTTCAAATGGGCCAGTCACGAGATCTCAAACCAAGAAACTGAACGAAGCAATTGCTGGGTTGGTTTACTTTGAACCAGAACCAAAGCTGGACGAAAGTAAGGATAAGGAGTCAGCCAAATTGATCAATTATTCAGTCTTGAAGACCATCTAGTTTTTAATAAAGTTAAATCTCTTTTTCTACAACTTTTTAGACTTTTCGGTTTCTTCTTCTTTCTACTTAACTCTATTTTGTTTCTGAACAAAACAATCAACTTTTTTTTTTTTATCAAAAACTTCTCTGAAAACTTGTGATTCCTTTGTTCATCATCTGAACATCGATTGCCTAGGAAAGTGATCTCCATAAGCATTTATATCTTTGATCATTCTATGTGGGGATGTCTCTCATGATCACTGACACTTCTACACCAGTGTTGATCAGTTTATAGATCCTACACTGATTCACGTCCACAACCCCACCAATTTCATTCCATCCTCTGCTTGTGTTAATAATCCATCTTCAATCACGTTCTGCAAGTGCTAGTAGCCTTCAGAATCAGTCTCTACAATCAACCCTCAAGAGTATTCAAGGGACAACCTGATCAAGGATTCATCACTCACCTAATGGAAATCAACCTCAATATGTTTCGTCCTTTCATGGAACACTGAGTTGGATGCAATGTGGATGGCCTGCTTGCTTATCACAATGCATTATCATAGGTGTGGCTTGATCAATTCTCAAGTGCTTCGGTATACCCTTTATCCAAACCAACTCGTTTGTCAATTTCAGCATTGCACTATACTCAGCTTCTGCACTTGAGCATGACCTTCTGCTTCTTGCTCTTCCAAGTAACAAGTTTACCACCAATAAATGTGCAATAGCCAGTAGTAGACTTTCTATCCATTCTATCTCCATCCCAGTCAGCATCATAATACCCAACCACCTCACTACTCTCATTGCATCCCATCCAAACTCATTGGTCAGGTGAACCATTCAGGTACATGAGTAGACGCTTCACCATGCCCAAATGATGCTCCTTTGGTCCTTGCATATATTGACTTTCCTGATTCACAGAAAAAGCATATATCCGGTCTAGTGATAGTCAACTAAATCAACTTACCAACAAGATTTCTATAAAACTTGGGTAAATTTTTTTCTTTATTTCGTTATAGAGTTTCCTAGGTCTTAACTTCCCATTTATAAACCCATACGATTATTTGCCAAGTGTTCATGCGATTTCTTTCCTTAACCGAGTCCTTTTATCTATTGTGAGGTTATTATATTATAAAATCATATATTTGTTTGTCATTAGAATCCTTCGACCCATTCTGAATAAAATGAAATAGACCTTTATTGATGCCAATCAAGATTCGATACATAGGTTTAAGTTGCACACTAGGCTATTACATCGATAATGATAAAATAAGGTTTATTCCTACACCATACACCACCCCTTGGCTTGAGTCTTAACGGCTCCTTGGTCTTACCACAATCAAACTCAGTCCCTGTGTCATGCAACAAACAATACTTGATTAAGACAACCGATATCCTTACAAATCATCTATGCATGAAGGATCATTTCCTTTTGCTATAAATCCATCTAATCCCCTTAAACCCTACTCATTTATGACCAAAACCCCTTAGGCTATCATATCAAGGGTTAGAATCCAGTATTCGATCAAGTCTAAATGGATTTCCCATGAAAACCTATAATCGGCTTATAGTTCCATCCGGGTAGCCCTCCTAGGCCATATATCGGATCGATTAACCATTTCCCGATTTAGACTTTACTTCTTACTCAAAACCTTGTGATAAATACTTACAGAATATACGTGATTGGTAGAAGAAGAAATCCAAATCAAATAGCGAACGGATGCAACCAACCAACACAAACCCGTAGGCCCTTCCGGATGTACCGTGGAAACGGTTGTCGGTCTGGTGATTGCACCACTGACCTTAGGTGTGCGTACAGGAGTTCCCATGGCTTTTTTTTGCCTCCGGATTCCATTTCTAACATAGGTCCTTACCACTAACCGCTTTTCCCACCAGGGTGCTCGTCCACCACTGTAAGTCCTTCCTTGATCGAGAATTATTTTTTTCTCTTTAGGATTCCTCTCTGTGTGTATTCTTTGTTTTCCTTAGAGTTTTTCATGTCCAGAAGAAACCCCTATACTTGTTTATTTAAACGGAGAAGAGAGGTAACCATTTTTGGGCGAAAATGAGCGTGTGGTAACTCCCACCCGTTCGTCCATAACCGTCCAACGGTTCTTCCTTTCCTTCAACCGTTCCTCGGTCGAATTAAATCATACCTTAGGAATAATTTTGCTACATTAAACACCTTAATAACATAACCGTATTCCTATCCATGCATTGTCAGACCATGGGTCGATAACCACCCGAGCTAGTCCCAACTACCTCACTGTCCACTGGACTGTCCAGCTGAGTTGAGCTAGTTCCTACCAGCTTGAGCTGACTGAGCTAGACCCTCAGTTCCCCGAGCTGACTGTAACTCACCCCTAGCTCTCCAGTACACTTCCTGAGCTTCCCCCATGTCCCATTCAGCTACCCAAGCTGCTGTACCAAGGCCACCAGCTATGTTCAACCTGGCCAGGTACCACAAACCCTTTTGGGGTCAATAAATCCTTACTTAGTCACCCATGGAGATAAGTCCCAGCTGTTTAGTGCACTTAACCTCCTTCGTTGGGCCAGTAACACTTCCATAAGGTCCGATGACCGTCTTGATTAATCCCTTTGAAGCATGTACTATTCCTATGATCCTACTTAGGATCGAGGACATGACAAAATCTCCCCCACTTGAAATGGATTCGTCCTCGGAGTACAAACCATCATATTCTTCCTCCATAAACTGCTTAAAACCATCTGGGAAATCAGTTTCATTTTGTTTTCTGTTTTCCCAAGTTGTCTCTTCTCTACCATTACAATCCCTAATTACCTTGACCATTTGTGTTGCTTCTTCATTGTTACTTTCTCCATCAGTCTATCACCCTCACTGTAGCATCCCCGATCCTGGAAAGGATAGGATGGATGATCTGGGACGCATGAACGAGGAATGTGGTCGAGAGACCTCAAGGCAAACGTCCAAGGTCTGGATAAAAGAGTAAAGTGATCTAGGAGCTCAAATAAGGCCTAAGACATTTAAATATAACCGTGGTTGTCTTGATTTCATATCATAAAGAGATGATTATGAACTAGATATGATGAAAGAATGATTAGAAAGGATCATGAGAGAATAGATCAGGTCAGGAATGGACCAAGGGACTTGCCACATGTATTTGCCTAAGGGAAATAAGCTGGACGAGCTGTAAGAAGCTTAGTTACCAGCTGAAAACTAACTCGATAGTCACTGGGCCAGCTCATACCAGCCTGAACACCAGCAGAATACTAGCTGGATACTCGCCTAACAAGTTCACACCAGCATAACACATGACCTTACATGATAAAGCATCAGGTAACCGATTTATTATTACTTCCCGGATTACAATTATGTCTCTTGTAGGAATGATCATGGCCAAGCATGATACGTCCTTGAAAACTATATATATCATGATGTGATCTAAGGATCCAATAGTTTAAGAATGGGCCGCGATCATGATTGGTATAACTCGTCCATATGTGTGTTGGACGGATGCATTGCATTCGGTCACGTAACACAAGAATTGGTTTGAGTTGATCACGTCTGATCCCAAAATAATGTGACTATGGTTGGTTATGAATGGCCACGATCAAGGGTCAAGTTGAGGAGTCGTGACCTTTCACCAAGCCCAAGAGGCATGAAGACCTTAAGAGGATGCGTCTTGTAGCATTACAAAATAAGAGTATGGCTAGTACTATGTGTTGCGATTCACAAGTATTGAGTCTATGCTTATTTATTCAAAGAACGGTTGTGTGTCATCTGATCATATTGAGTATATACAACCTGATTCATGGATGATGATCAAAAGGGTCAGATCAAACTTGATTAGGGATGCATTGGTTGGAAGACTAGGCTAATCGGGGCTTGTTGAATGTGGTCTACATGGCCCGATCAGATATGAGTAAAGGACTCATCAGATACTAATTCTTGTAGGGTGGTTGTTGATTGAATTAGGAGCTGATGAGCATTTCAGTCCCTTGCGTTGGACATAATTTGATAACCGATGAGGCAAAGAGATGCTGGATGGTGCATGAGCTAAGAAAAGCTGGATGCGTACCATTAACCCATTGAAGACTTCTCTCTGGTAACTTTGTCAGTGGGGATGTTGGTTGAATGACTACAGTACCAAAGAGAAGGGTCCCTGTACGTATAAGAAGGTGATAACGAGTTCAAGGCAGCTGGACGAAGAGTATAGATCTGGAAAGAGTACATAGCAGCTGGGAACAACTTGGTGTTAGCTTAGCTCAAGTGTACCAGCGTCGATGAGTTGGATGTACTAGTTCAGTCAGCTGGGATCAGCTCAGTCTCAGCTTCAGCTCAAGTGTATCAGCTCGATGAGCTGGATGTACTACCTCAGTCAGCTGGAATCAGTTGAACCGATGAGCTAACAGGCTCCGATGGATGTGGCAAAGGTATGACCTTGCAATTAATTGGATGGATTAGTGTTTTGCTAGGATGCTGGTAGAAGAGTTTAGAGAAAAGGAACCTTTGGATCAGTATGACTAGAAACCGTTTCAAGGATTGTTCTATAAGCCTGAATGGTTGGTAGATAACTAAACCAAGGCATAGACAATTGGACCGGACAAGTTCTAGATGAGTCATAGACAATGATTAATAAAGGAATATTCCGCTCCGTGTTGTTAGATATGATCTAAGCTAGAAAAGACTAAGTTGGGTCGTAATCTAAGGTCTAAGATATCCCTCGCCTTTAGGCGAAATTAAATAATAAAGGTAATAAAGAGAGGTTCGGCCAGAACGTGGCCAGAACGACGAAGGACATCGACCGGGCGCTTAGGCAGCCGTGTGGGACCCTTCACTCACTGGCCTTGCTTCAGTGTTAGGTTTTTCTCGAGATCATGTGAAATCTCTGGTAGGGATGATGTCCCTATCCGTTAGACATTTCGGAGTTGTGACACATAAAATACGTTGTGAAATGCTTCCATTTCTGAGGCAAATACAATTTATATGCTACTGCCCCAACCTTTTCTATCACCTTGAATGGGACCCAATACCTAGGGTCAAATTTCCTTCAACCAGAAATTCTGGTTCGGGCCCTTAAGGATAATCATCTTAAGGTAAACCAAGTCATTGAATTGAAAACTCCAAATGTTTCGCGTTTGTCGGCATAACTCTTATGCCTATCTTGTGCTTCCTTCATTTTGCTCTTTAGAAACTTTATTTTTCAATGTTTTCTTCCCCAATCTTCGGGCCAATCATGCTCCTCTCCCCCACTTGGGTCCAGCATAAGGGTGTCATACAAGGCCTCCCATATGGAGCTTCATATGGTGATATGCCTATGCTCTTGTGGAAGCTATTGTTGTATGCAAACTTCCACTAAAGGCAGGTACCTTTCCCATATATCCCCCCAATCCAACACACAAGCCTCTCAACATGTCCTCTAACGTTTGGATAGTTTTTTCAGATTGCCCATCCGTTTGTGGATGATAAGCAGTACTCATGTTCACCCTCGTTCCTAAGGCTTTTTGGAAAGCCTTCCAGAAGTAGGATGTGAACCTAGAGTCCCTATCTGAAACTATACATTGCTGGCACTCCATGTAAACAAACTATCTCATGTATGTACCTTACGTACATCTTCTCAACTCCATCTAACTTCTTAATAGCTAAGAAGTGTGGCTGATTTGGTCCAGTCCGTCGACCACCACCCACACAGCATCCTTCTTGGTCCGGGAGATGGGAAATTCTGGTCACAAAATCAATGGTAATGTGATCTCATTTCCCATTCTGGAATAGGTAGGTTTTGAAGTAACCTACTTGGTACTTGATGCTCAGCCCTTTATGAGTTGGCAACTAAACATTTAGGCCACCCATTCTGTTATGTCCATCTTCATTCTCACCCAATGGTAGTACGTACCTTTCCATATCTTTGTACATCTTGTTCAAACCAGAGGATGAATTGGAGAATCTTGAGGAAAGAGCTTCTCAAAAATCTCCTCTTTGAGTCCCTTATCATTCGGTACACATATGCGTCAATGAACCAAAATGGTCC